>JAVSBV010110543.1:0-21846 GCA_033117975.1 Parotocinclus spilosoma | reverse complement strand
TACATAGCACGTCCCGTCTAGTAACATAGGGCATGTTTGTTTAATCGGACCAGCCGGTTATTAGGACCAAAACGATCGCGTCCCGATGTGGTCCCTTTAACCACAATCGACTGTATTTAATGTCATATATCAGTAATCTATTTGACAAAAAAAAATCAATTTGTAACTAAACTAGTAAAACGTAAATTAGTTTAATATATTCAAGTACCTTTAAAATGTTTACCTCATTGACAAGTGTTAAATCGAACCAACTGATGAACATGTTTTTTTACACTGCATGATTCAAATATGACAAAAATTAAATTAAAAGCAAAATGAGATTGCATTTTTAAAGACATAAAAAGTAGAAGTGTCTGTTAAAAGTATGTGTTCCACGTCTGCAATAAACCTGCCAGCTAAGTTTGCATTGGTTGGTTTTTGAAAAGCTGTTGCCTTGGTTCACCTCGATTGCAAAAACTTAGTTGTGTAGGTTTGGGCTAAATCATTGCTACATTGCAAAGTGGTGATAAAAAGAAATACACAGATTTCCTGCAACCACTGCAAGTTACTTCAAGTTAAACTCACGGGAATTACGTCTTGTAACTGTAACTTCATATGTCAGTGTTTTACTGATAAAAGAAGCCTGAACAAGCAGCCTCGTGAGGAAAGTATTGTACATGTAGCAAACTCTTTCACAATGTCCAATTAACACATATCCACCAGATGCACTTTCAGTTAGTGCAGCTCTGTTGTAATTTGTGAAATTATTAGGGTAAGATTGGGTGTATATTAAGAGGAAGGAACTCGCACTTAGTATCGGCACCCTGGTGTGACAAGACTGCTGAGCAATGCATGTTCTTTTACTAAAGTTCTCTTTACAGAACAGAAGAGAAAAAGAGTGTATATTGTTCACATCAGATTGATTGTTCATCATAATTCGTCTGCGGCCGATAGGGAAGTGAATCTAAAGAGATGAATGGATTTGACAGAGTTATGGCATGCATAATGTTTTGCAACCTCTTAGAATGAGGTTTTTGAGAACTTCCCCTTCTCCTATACACAGAATAAAATGTACTAAACTGTAAATGTAATGGTACAAAATATGTACCCTTTCAGTTACTGTGTACAGATATCTTTGTTCATAGCACTTTATTTTGACCCAACCAACTTAAACTTGCAAAAATTGTTTGAATAAATATAACCAAGTTAAGTCCAATACTCAATATGTTTATACAAAAGATAATCCACATAATCACCTAACCCAAAATTCTATATAACCATATCGTCCGGTACTTCTCTTAGACCACGGATGGAGTCAAGGCCAATTCTTTTACACATGCAATAATAATAATAATAATAATAATAATAATAATAATAACAAAAAAATGTCCACAGTATTGAAGTGTAGTTCACACTTAAACTGTGGCCCCAACCCCAGCGAGAACCACTGCTACAGTCTTAAACACATACTTGGACCCTAATTAAATAAAAAGAGCTTAACCCTTGCAGCAAACAAACTGCAAAAGTTTACATAATGACATAATGTATAGCCTGATAATCAATTCACATCTAGTGATAACGTGCAATATGACATACAATCTTACAGCGGATAATTCAAATACTGAAATCATAAAGTGTATTAATTAACATAATCATAGCCATATAACAGGCAGTGTATCCTATTTAATTACCGAGACAATACATAAAACCAGACTTAATGAATTAATCAATTTATTTTAGAAATAATCCAGCTATTATAGTACACAATCCATATTTACATAAGACTATACATCTATATGATCATACTGTAATCCACAGGATCATAACTCAATATAATCATTCATTCATTTTGCCATAACCGGCTTAATCCAATGGGCAGCACAGGGTGCAAGGTGAGAACCAACCCTAGACAGGGCACCAGTCCAGTGCAGGACACACACAGACACAACTTTAGACTTTAGAGACATCAATATGACCAATTGCATGTCTTGAAATAGGGAAGAACATGCAAAACTCAACAATCCAGGCCAGGAGTTGAACCCCAATCTCTGATACTGTGATGCAACAGCGATAACCACTGCGCCACTTTCACATGAACGTTACAGATAATCCACAACACCACAGACGATTAATACATATATACATATAAAAACAGTTTATTAATGCATAGGCATGTTAATAAATATCCCATATTTCCACATAGTTGAATAATAGTAATAGTAAATAATATTAGATAACGTTATGCGGTCATATTTGGTTACAGTTAGTTTGCGGACTCGTAATGACATTCTATTGGTTAGTATCCCTACATGGGAAAAGCAGCGCGTTATCTAACGCATGGGAGTGGCACTTCTACTTCAATAAGGATTACGATCTTTACATCCCAGAACTAATTTTAGAGACACGTAAATTGTACATAAAGTTCATAGCTATTGATGAACACGTATATTCTGTAGCGCTGGTGCGCAGATGTGCCTCAAGAAGTCAACGCCCGGACCAAACCCGCCGAGATGTTGTTACCAACCAGCTGTTCTACTGCATGCGTGTAGATCACATTCTCAAACACACACACACACACACACACACACACACAGAAAGACAGAGAGAGCATAAAAGCGTGACTTTGCAGAAATGAACATATCTTACCAAACATAGTCTGCTTCAGATCAGTAGTCTGCTTTAGAGGCTCGGAATGAACGCGATAACTCAGTGCTGTGGATGGACGTGAGCTTCTCAGCTTCTCACTCAACTATGTAGGAAGTAAGCGCAGAGGAAGTCTGGCTTAACAGCATGTTTGAGGAAGTTTGCTGAAGTGAGGCTATGAAAATGTGCACTCGCGTGGGCGTGTGCGTGTTCTGAACAGGGAATTCCCGCAGACGTTGACTTCGTATTGCTGCGTGCGAGTTTCGCCCACGCGAGCAATTCATTAAGTTAATAAGAAGGTGTTCTCACATTTCACGCCTACTCTCAAAACAGCTTTTCTGTGATTCGAGTTAGCAGAATCTCCTGATTTGTGCTTTTTGTTCTGCAAAATAAGATGATCTTAAAGCAACGGAGGAAACTTCCTAAAACGTGTTGAACCTCGTCCAAACATCAAAATCCACAGTATAATAATAATGATGTCCATAATGTAGACTGTTGGTACATTTAATATTATAGCTGAGCAATGTTAGGATGATATAATCCAACAATCCATTTTACAATATATCCAAATAATCTATATGAGAATATAGCCCCCCCCAACACCACTATAATGTTATAGTAGAGCTTTATCCACATGATAAAGCAAAGAAAAACATACCGTTTTATTCTAGCTTACCCTGATCAAAGTGGAATCCAGCTGATTTACCCCCGAAGTACAGAAATGTAGTTTTCTCTACAGAGTTATAGTCATTTTGTGAGGTTAAGGCAATTCCATACATCAAAATCTGAATGTTTCATACATCATTCTATTGCATATACTTATGAGGACAATAAAAATCTTATCAGGGTATAAAAAGTGTCAGGCCTGGATGGCCAAATGTACAGGAGAAGAAGAGTCAAATAAAAGAAACTGATGACTCACACTTTGTGAAGACTTTAGAATTTTATGGGTGTTTTCTGTGTTTTGTGTATGTTTTGTGTTGATCTCCTTATACAGTATAAGAAACATTGGACATCCCATTTAAACCCCAAAATTCTACTTTGGTCTCATTCTCAATCTCACTCAATCTTTTTCCAGCAGACTTCTGCTTTGTCCACGTGATTTTTAGGAAACTGCAGACAAGCAACGATGTTCTTTTTGGAGAACACTCGCTTTCTCCTTGGAACACTGCCATGCATGACTTTGGCTGTTTATTGTTCCCCAAAAATTATGAACAATGTTATGTAGAACTTTAGTTGCTTAGAAGTTACCCTGGGTTTCTTTGTGACTGTAGATACTATTACAACCCTGTCTCTTGGAGTGGTTGAATATGTTCTGTTTCAACCACATTAAGTGGCTAAGGTAATTAATTAATTAATGATTACTGGCTGATGGGAGTTTGGGTGGTGGGACAGTCAAATATGGTAGTAAGAACTGCAACGGTATGGTATGAGTATGGGTGTACCTTATGCTGCCACTAGATGGTGCTGGGTTTTGTTTTATGGGGGGTGTTTTAAAATAAAAGGGTGTTTAAATGTGTGTAATTAATTATTAATACATTATTATATTCCAAGGTGACAGTTTGCAACGTGACTGATTGGCTTGATGAACATTCAGAAGCAGTCATGTGGACCGACCTGCAAATTTTCAGTACATCCCTTTTGAAATGTATGGGATCACCTGGAGCAATCAGTAATTGCTGAACTTAAGTGACTGAACCGCAAAATTCCTTGATGGTATCCAAGGGTGGCTGAACACTGATGTTGTCTACATCCAGAATCGTGTTCAGTCCTTGCCGAAACGAATCACAGCTGTTAATTGTGCTCCTGGAGGTAGGCTATCACACACCAGTGCATATCAATCACATTTTGACCCATGAGCTTGTGTATGGATAAATTATAACTATAAACAAAAGTAAATATTGTGGGATTGTTTTTGGGAGCAGTTCAAATGCAGTTTCAGCAGCTGTTGGTTTCCGTGTGGATTAAACAGGCAAAGGCAATGGTGCTAGAACTTTTTTTCTTCTTTCCTCGCGGTTTAAGTCCCGCTTGATGCAGGGTCCGCTCATACCCATGAAGACGCAACGAGGGAACACTTTGACCGACGTGTCGCATCGCCTGTCGTCAAAGACACACACACACACAATTCAATGCCAATTTAGAGACACCAATTAACCTAACACACATGTCTTTGGACTGTTGGAGGAAGCCGGAGTATCCGGAGTAAACCCATGCAGACACAGGGAGGACATACAGACTCCACACAGAAAGGACCCAGACCGTTCCACCCTGAGATTGAACCCGGGACCTTCTTGCGTTGAGGCAGGAGTGCTACTAACCGAGCCACTCACACTGGTGCTAGAACTATAATTACTAATTACTTGCTATTAATAGAAAAGTTGATTGACTTATTGCGTCACGCGATTAACACATTTTCTAGCGATAAAATAGCTGTAAACGGCCTTCGGGTTTTCTTACATTTTATTTGTCTGGCTGTATAAATGAGTTCGTTTGACCACCAGATGGGAGCATTTCTCTCTGTTTAATTCCTGGTGATGCTTCACGTTTCCTCCACGTCGACAAGAGCGGGCAGTGCTTCTGCGGAAAGACATGGGTTTCACGCGTCTGTCGAACGTACGAAATTCGTGGCAAGCCGCCTGTCCTATAAGAACGATAGCAGCGATCGTCTAGTATTTGGACCGTGATGGACTTGTATTGCTGATCTCTGTCAACTGCGAGGAGGTGAGAAAATCAAAAAGTATTTTCCAGATAGCTGGTTAAGTTTATAGGTTACTGCTCCCGGCGCTGTGTTGCCTAATAGCAGATATAAGCTTTTTGCATTATATCACAGCCTTTCCTTGGGATCTATGCTTCGTACTTAACAGGATTGTTGTGAAAATGTTCTTATACTTAAACACGGGTTGCGATCTGGCAACCCAGCAGTCGCATCCTTTGTTTAGTTGATTCTATACTTTCTTGGAAGTTCGATGTCAACACAGGGTAAATACGGAACGAACATAAGAACAACGTTATCATGAAACGATATGATATTTGATGATGTTTCTGATTGATCTGGTGTATTCTTTAAACTGTCAGATACTTTATATAGACTTTATATCAGTTGTGTTTCTGTCTTTGTGTTCAGATTACAATGGATTCACTGAGTTTTGCTTGTGTGTATCTCACCTGCTTCTGTCTACTAAGAAGCTCAGCAGAACGACCAGAATTTCCAGATCTTACCCAACCTGTTCAAAGCTTATCAGGTAGGAGAAGTGGTACTGTGTATGATGTGTATCCCGCTCACCTTCATACAACCTGGATCATTGTATCAGGATTTTGTCAGTGATTGAGCACCTGGTGCAGCTTTGGCGTATTAAACACAGGCTTGCATCTGATAGTTTAGGCATATTTTTATACCCAGATATAATAATAATAATAAGAAGAAGAAGAAGAAGAAAGCTTTATTGTCATTGTACCTGGTATAACGAAATTCGGAGTGGTACCTCTTACGAGAAACAGTGCAAGACAACATAAGTACATACATACATTCAAGTTTAAGGTCAGCATAAAGGTGATAGCAGTACAAGCACAGTACAGTATAAAAGAATAAATTCATCATCCGTCATATTTGCGTTGAGCCGCTAACAGATTGTATGCTTGCACTGCATTTCATGTCACATTTAAGCCATGCATAAAGTTTAGGGATGCATTTATTAAATAATTTTCATTTTTAAATGCCATGTGGACATCTGAACTTGAAGCCTATACGTTCTGGTTAATAATCCTGTCCCTTAACTGCTGCAGTATTACAGTCCAACTGTGTAATAATGCTGTAGAACAAGGTTACAGACCGTTCCATAAACAGAATGAATATTGCCTAAGACGTTATCCTGATCTATAGAATGCACAGATGATAAACAAGTTTGCACAAAACTTTTCATCAGGATTTCAACACTCTTCTACTGTTGGTTTGTTTTTTACAGTCCAAGCCATCAATACAAATAACACCAATATCATTCTTAGTATAGATAGCAGCTGATCAGATCTTTGAATCTGGATTTTCTACACTCTAATAAAGATTTTCCTCATTGAGTATATTTTAGTATCTGTATTTGACATCCCTAGTTAGTGCAACAACGATTGAGTATACTAACATATACCCTTACCCTTGCTCTTTACAAATATAGGAAAATATAAATACATTAATTGCAGAAATGGGAGGCTCGGTGGGTAGCATTGTTGCTTCACAGTGAGAAGGTCCTGGGTTCGGTCCCAGGTGGAGTTTTTATGTTCTCTCTGTGTACATGTTGGTTTACTCCAGGTACTCATCTTTTCTCCCACAGTCCAAAGACATGTGTTAGGCTAAATTGTGTTTCTAAAGTGCACAGAGAGTGTGTGAATGCGTGTGCCTTACGATGGACTGGCGCCCTGTTCATGCCTTGCACCCTGTGTTTCCAGCGAGGCTCTGAGTTGCCCCTGAAAGTATTTAAGTAGTTAAGATAATAAATTAATTAATGCATAATTGCATTTAAATGCATTTTTTTAGTTTTTTTATGAGCTTGACACTGATGTGTTTAATGCAGTGGTTCCCAACGTGGGGGGCACGGAGGTATTGCAGGGGGCAGCAAGACAAATGTTTTGTTCAATAGGTAGTTCAAGTTTTGTATTAATTACAGCATTTAAAATTCTACGTGGAAGCAAAAGATGTTTCCTTGGGTGTCGGAGTGGGAGGCTAAAAAAACTTTTATTTTTAAAGTGGTGCACTACCGAAAAATGTTTAACAACCTCTGGTTGTCTCAGGAGTGCCCCCTCCCCTAAGGGGGCACTCCTGACACTGCCTTCTGGCCAGGTCATACATCACACAGGCATGACTGGGAGTGTCTGATTGAGAGACTGGTTGAAGGATAATCCCCTTGACACTGCACCAGAGACCCTTTCCCAGCGGATTTGTGCTGCCTTCATTATAAATGATTGCCTGTGGCCTGCGAATTACTGGATAGCCTCCAAACCCAACAACCCTGCCTTGGGTGAGTAGGGTTTCAAATGAGGGGCAGAGAGAATTAACGTATGGTCACTCAGGAAGTAATACACCTTCACAGAGTAAACATTTCAGAGAAACTTTGTTACAGTGTGAAGGACATGCTTTTGCGAGGTCAGTGTCGCAGCTCCGTTGAACTGTTGGTTAAAATTGTTAAGGTTTTATTTATGTTAATTAAATTTTTATGTTATGAAATTGCTTCAATTTTTTTGCTGAGTTTTGCACTGGTGCACTGGTCAGTATTTTTGTTCTCACTCTTAGAAGTAATGTGGACATTTCTGGAGAATGTGCTGGAAAACCATTGTTTAAACATAGTGATCAAAGCTAATGTGTTTAGATATCTGAAAAATAAGCGCCTGAAAAGAGACAGGTCCCTTCCTGTTGTTTACATGCTTCCTATTCATTTGGAACTCCACAGTAGATGTAAGGCTTAAAGTAAGTATACATGGCTGGACGGTGGTGCTAAAAGGTAAACAAAGTGTTTCAATATTATTGTAGTTACTGAGTCAAAATTTTACCCAGTACACCTTTAGCAAATGTCCTAGTGTCATGCTTATATACTGCCCTTCATTTCTTCCAGTGCCAACTTTCCCCTGTGCACTCCATTTAAGAGAATTAAGTCATCTTGTACACTTATTTTCTATTTTCAGCTCTGGTTTACATTTCGCAGTACATTTAAACAAACACATAATTCTTTGTTAACAGTTGACTATTTCAAAAGTTGAAGGCTTGCATGGCCACACAGCCCTGTCATGCCGAGGGCAGTTGTGTAACAGGATAGAGTGAAACTTCTCTTTTTAGCAGTTGTGCTAACCCTTGTGTTTTAGTGGTCTAACAGCTAAGACAGGTTTTCTTAGCTGGATTTGCCTTGGAGCGAAATGGTTAATGATTACAACATATCATTTATTCATACAGTTTGCATAGTGCTAAACTTGACGCTAGCCATCTAAATTGAATATTTTTGGCTCATATGTTTCAATAACAGGGAGTATTTGAATTAACATGCTCTTGCCAGATGTTTTAAGATCACCAAATAATTGTATTGTCCGGTTTGAATAGGCATTCTGGTTGCTATGTTTTCAGAGTGGTCTGGTTTTCTACAGGAAATACATTTCTGTGCACTGCTTATAGTCTTGTGTGGTGAAGGGTTCGAATAAGAGGTAAGGTTGATCCTCTGACTTGCAGACTTCTACACCTTGTCAGCCCTGTCTTGCCAGCCTTATACTAATATTTACTAAACTTTCTCAACATTTACTTGATAAGGGATCAAATCCTGGTCCAGTTGTATTTATCCAATATTTTTAGCATGAGATGAGGTATTCACTTACATTTTTCAAATGTATTTTTTGTGTAAATAGTACTTGCGGTGTAAATACATTGAAAGACAGAGTAATTATTATCAGAATATCTGGTATTTTAATACTGCTGCTATTACTCATGTCTGTTGTTTTACAGAGTACACATTCTCATGCCTTATAATGATTTCAAATGAGCTGTCACAAATGAAAACAAAAGGTTTTCATTAGTTGCATTGACTAGACATGCAGCTGTGAGCTATCATTGTCTGGAGCATGACTTTAAAAATATGTTTATGTATATTCGTTGATCCATGAGAAAAACTGAATGCGTCTCGAGCATTATGGGCCCCGGTAAAGTGGGCCTAATGATGCCCCTGATTTATAATGAGTATTGACTTGTATGGTTGGGTTTTGTCCACCACAACACCGCAAGTTTTGTTTGACAAAAGTTCTCCTCCATGGTTCTCCAAAGGACTGTTGTTACTTAATGGAAATCCAATCTAATTTAATTGTAAAAAGCTTGGGGCTTTGGTTAGATTTTCAAGAAGAAACATGGCGCCCCCCGAGGAAGACGTGTTTGCTCGCTCCGCTCCTGGATGCTGCTTCTGTCGTTTCTTATTTATTTATTGTATGTTCATTTTCTTTATTTCGGACGCAGTGCACAAATGCCTGGCACTGCGGACGTACAGCAGACAGGCATTATTGGATATTGCTATATTTTACTACTTTCGTTATTTCATTTCTTTTTTTTATTCAATTTTACTTTACTATATTCTATCTTATAATTCTGACATCCAGGGTGGACTGCAAAGTAAGAATCTTGAATCTTGAACGGTAATATAAAATATTATTGAAAATATTTATAATAGTAATTGTACAGTGACAACAGAATGCTATTGAGGATAAGTGAAGAGAGGATGTAAACCATTGAGGATTTGGGGAAATTCTGTATTGATTGTCTTTCTTCCTTGATCTATATTATCTAATCTTATCAAGCTTTATGGTAGAGAAATAAATGCAGGGTGCAGATAGTTAAAGTTTACTTCCAGTCAATGTTATATAGCTGTACTAGAACTTAACCTGCATTTATAGCTGGAAATTTCTGATTGCTACAGTGATTTTCTATTTAGACTCATCTCAGTGAAATGAATCAGTGGCGTGACATATCCATCATTACACCCTCGATAATGCATTTTAAAAAGGTTTTAAAAATAGTTGGATTTCTGTGGAGGTTGAGGTTTTCGCAAGGCCCTAGAAATGTCTGCTGTTTCCATTTTTACTTCAGAGTCCCCAACATGATTAGTTGATCGATTTACAGTGAACTGCACTCTAAGTGTTGTAACATTTTTAAAAATGAAGTCTTTATGGAGGGCCTTGTTTGCTTTGTGATCTCATTATGATTTCTAAGTATCTGCAAACACCTGCCCTGTCTGAATGTTGACGTAATTGTAGGTACCGTGCCTCTTCTCATGCCACATTAAACTGGAATGTGTATTAATATGTGTGACATATCTGCCTAGATATTAATAACGAACCATTCAATTCCACACAGGTTTGTAAGAATACATTAAATGTTGTAAACTCTTACAGTCAAGGCTTTGGTCAATTGAGAAAGTTTGTATAACGTAGTTTGTATAAAATAAATAATTTTCTTTTTTTTAGCGATTTATTGCAAAGATTTGCGGTGAACCATTCATTAATTCGTTATCTGCTTAATTCTGATCAGCGTCGAGGGAAAACCAGTGCCCAGGTGGCAACACAGGGTGCAGGGCAGGGACAACCCGAGACAGGGCGCCAATGCATTCTTTTTTGCAGTGTGGTCAGGGAGCATAGCTTTTTTTTCCATTCTCATTAGGGTAATCCAAGACAAAAAGTTTGGGAAAGTTCTTAGACTTTTTACCCTGTTTCCCCTTTCGTAAAAGTAGTTGCTCCCTGATCAAGCTTCTTTGAACTGTAGAAGGGTCAACCTGGCATCCTGATAAAGCTGCCAGATACTGCTAATGCTCAAATGAATTGGGAGGTCACACTAAATGTCTGCCACTATAGCCTGTTTTCAATAGACTATTTTCTATATTTTCTCGTTCTGTTCTAATAAACAGACAGAAATCATTGTATGTGGTCATTATAAATATTGCTAAAACAATTTATATCTAATAAAATGGCAGCCTGGGGCTTTTGAACAGTATTGTACTTCATTTTTATTAACAGGGATTTAGAGGTCGGAGGTCTGGGAAGGCCTGACCAAATGTTTCCACCCCCACAGCAGCTCATGACTTCTCTCTTTGGTCCTGCATTCTTCTTTTTCTACTAAATCTCCTGGACTTTAGCATTCAAAAGCGTTATTGTAATTGTTTGACATTTCCAAAGAACTGGAGGAAACATTAACTCATTACATTAGTGCTAACCTAAGTGACCTAGCTCATAGTATTTGATTGAAATACCCCTTCATGCCAACAAACAGTACAAACGGATGGCTGTTCAGAAATGAAGCTAATCACTACTGTTAAGCATGATTTGTTAGGCTGTGAGTCCTGAGACCCTTGTACATGGCTATTAAATAACAAACAAATAGAGTAGTATATTATATTATTTTTACTGGGGTAAAGTGGCAGTGTGTTTTAGTGCATTGTGTTTTGCATCTGAACAGTTCTGCAAAGGATGTGGTAGACACGTAATGTGTCAATGGTCTGAAATTACCTTCATCTATATTTAGAGTGGCTACATTTCGGGGTCCTGGTGATTAAACCCACTTGTGCTCAGCAGAAATTGTGTTTTCTGTGCACTGCAGTTGCTTTTGGCAGAGTAAATTTTTGTTGGGTTTCCCTCTACAAGATTTCAGGTCAGGGAAATGATGCTGCAATGCACTGCATTGTAACAGTGTTAATTGTTAATTCTTATAAGCCCACAAGAACAATTTCTACCGTCTGTCAGAATTATCCAACACGTACTAAATCCTGAGAAAGAAACACCACTTTTGTGGATTGTTTGTTGTTCATAAGGTAAATAATAAAGCGTAATCTTAGCATGCACAATCATGGAAACCATTGAGCCACACCAACCATGGAAACAACTGACACCACATAATCCATATGTATATTTAGGTTGGTGGTATGCATGAAGTTAATGTCCACATGAATGACATAGGGTTCTTTGCAGAATTACCCAGAGCTTCATACCCCCTCCACCAGCTTGTCTTCTTCTCACAGTGCATCCTGGTGACATCACTTCCCCAAAATGTACAAATGTGATGGGAAAAAAACGGGACTCAATGTACCAGACGACCTTCGTCCATTGCGCCAAGGTCCAGATATGAGCGGTTTGCTCCTAGGCAATCCCAAACTTAGTGCACTGTGTTATGACACCTTCCTCCTGTAACCAATATTAATTATTCCTGTGACTGGTACACTTAAACATTCCCTAGACTTGTGATTTGTTGCTCTTGTGTATCGATGGGCTTTGGTCTCAAACACTGTCACCAGTTTGTGGTTTGTCCCACCTTGGATCATTCACCATCATTGATTGGAAGCACCTCAGATACCTTGTTGTTGAGGAGATGCTCCAACCCAGCTGTCTGGCCATTAAGCTAGTCCATATGCCATAAGGGGTTGACCCTAGTCACCCAGGTTTTTTTTTCTAAACAGTTCTCCCATATCCGCTGTGTCAACTATGAGAACGGACACACTTTCTGTCTAATATATAACAGAGTTTGTCTGCTCTTGTAATAAGATATGCAATTATATTTTTATTCTGTCTGTGCATATTCATTATTTTACGCTGATTGGCCTATGCACACAATTCTCTTATTCTTTTTATTTGCTATCACAGAACTTAGATATCAGCTGTTTGCATTTACACGCTGCCCGCTGTGTCAATAACCCTGCAACTGTACTGTATGTCTGTCTATAAATAGTGTCAGTAAGTCACTTTTTGTTCTTACATATTGCATCAGTAACTGTATTTGTGCCACTACCAGGGACTTAGAGTTCTTGGGACTTGCAACCACAGTTATTCTGTCCACTTTGGAACGAGACAGGTCATGTCCTACTGTTCTCAGACCATTGATGGTAACTACATGTGTAACCACACAAGTCATGTTTTCTGAGATGCTCTAATAAGTTATCTGACTGTAACAATTTGATTTGGCCCTTGTTAAAATTTCACCCTATTTAACACGTCAGTTATGAGAATTTATTAGTATTTGGTATGCTCCCTCATTGTTTTAATGACATTCAAACTACTGCATTCGAGCTGCTGCTCCACAAGGTTGTGCAAAATCTGATGATCCATATTATCCCAACTTGATTTCGCAATCTTCCAAAGAGCATCTTATGACATTACTGAATGATTTGTGTTCACTGTCTTCAAATCAAATAATTACTCAGTAAGGTTTAGGCGACGAGAGGAAAGTTCATTACAGTCAGCACACTACTTTGATCTTCAAGTAGATTTATTGTGCGTTTTGGGTCACTATCCTACTGCAGTATGAATCCTTTACTATAAAAATCAAAATAAGCATTTTTTTTACCAGTGATTTTTCAATTCACTCATATAAAAATCTACTTATTATCTTATTACATTTAAAAATGATATAACTGTGTGTTCTAAAAAATGTTCTTATGATTCATGTTTCCATCTGTGGCCTAATCTCAAGAGATTATTGTCACGCTATAAATCTGTCACACGAGGAAATTGGTATCAGATTTGAGCCACTTTCACCTGCAGGATTTACAGTCTTTTTGACATTTAAACCAGTTTGACCTGATATAAACTAGTCTGAACATGAGCAAAAGAAATTATAAAGGTGGTGCTGTTTCATCTTGATGTGCCTTTCGAAAGAACTCAATTCAGTCTAATCTACTTAACAGAAAACTCTGCCGGGTTTGCGTGTTATTATGATATATTATTCAGGACAGACGTACAAATGGACTTTTAATATCCGAATTGTTTTATCAAAAATCTTTAAAATGCAAATGAGTTTCATTTTTGTTAAGTAGTCACAAGACTGTGTAACATAATTTACCCTGAACTCGTGTTCTCTGCCTTCCCTTTATTTTCTCCCAGAGCTGTGTGAGATTGATATGGTCCTTTGTCAGGATGAAAATGCTGTGCTGAGCTTTGAGGCCATCAGGAGCATCCACAAAGACATGGATGATGATGCAGATGGAAGTGTGGATGTGACTGAGACAGATGGGGTAAGTACTGAGGAATATAAGGCCTTCTCCGCCGTCTATAAGATCCATGAGCCAACAACTGTTTGATTGTCAATGATGCAGTTTGGGGTATTTAGTTCTTTTGTTTCTAACCATTGATCTCCTATAGGAGCAATGCGCTGATGCATTATGTAGCTTTTCATAATATCACATTATGCAAAGTAACACAATTTCAAGGACATTGTTCTGATCAATATAGTTACAAATTAGGGGTTGAGTTAGCTAATCAGAACCTTTGATCTGAGTTATGTAATTTATGCCATTACATTTACATTTATGCGATTTAGCAGTTGCCCTTATCCAGAGTAATTAATTAATATTATTACGATTAATACAGTCTTACAATCCAAGCAATTGTGGGTTAAGAGCCTTGCTCAGGGACCCAACTGTGGCTGGGTGGGATTTGAACTCTAAACCTCCTTGTCCATAGTCCAGTATCTTAACAACTAGGCAAGTTCTAGTTTAGAAGAAAACTACAACACATAATCAAAACGGAATAGTCATTTATATTAACTATGAACTACTCAATTTGAAAATAAGGAGTTTTGCCCATTTTTGATATGGCTCTTGCCTTGAAATGTGTTCCATTGCTAAATTCTTTGTTTGAAATGACTGTGTGCAGTCAAAATACACTGCTCACAACAATTTCGGAATATTTAATTATAGAATATTTCATTTTGAAGTATTCCCTCATTTTTGTGAGCAGTATGTATATGCAATATAAGTAACAGTAGGATCACATTGTGTACTTTTGTGCATTTAAGTAGTCAAAAAAGCATGCTGAGTTACACAAGGACATGTTACCTCAGTGTAACTGAACCTTTAGAGACAACCCAGAGGTCCATGTTCATGAGAACTGCACAGCTGGAGCTTTCTGTTCATTGCATGTTAAGTAAACAATGAAATCATTGACTGTAGACAGTCTGCTCAAGGGTATAGCCAGTGCCAGATTAGAAGTCTTTTAACATGTTATGGATCATAACCTGGGATAAACACCTAAAACAGTAATTATTTGATTGTTTTTGTAGTTACATGCTTACTTTTATAAAAAGAAAAAAAAACTACAACAAGACAATGTAATGTTTTGCCACTTTCTAAGTTACATCTCATCAGAAGTATTTGTTTCTTTTTATAGTTTCTCAGAGAGGATCTGAAATACCGTGATCCCAAGGCAAAACACAAGAATTTCCATAAAGCTGACCTGCTGATCACTGTGGAGGACATGTGGAACACCTGGAGGGCTTCGGAAGGTCTGCGTATGCTCATGTAAACGTTAGATAGGGCCACACAGAGACTTCAAGGCCTCTCATCACTTTAGCAACCTTCAAACATCATTCGCACAGAATCACAAGGTTTCAGTTGCAGTTGTAGGGCAAACCCAGTGACCTTAATTTATGTGATCTCAGGCTTTTGCTGATCAAACGTTTGAGTAAGCAGCCCCTCTGACTCATTAAAATAGACATGAGACAAAATCAAAAAAGTCTTACTGCTTACTCATTACTTACTGTACAGTAGACGTTATTCCACAAATGAGCAAGAATGAGCAAAATAAGCTACTTTTTATGATATCAGTGCAAAACTGTTTCTAGTATTAAATGCACCCAGTGAAACCAAATTGTCCTTGACAAAGTTAAATGAGATAAATATGAACCATAAGTATACACAAAATGCAAAGGTACCGAGCATCAAGTTAGTGACTAACCATACATTAACATTCCACACAACGCCCAAAAGAGGAAATTAACTGCTGGTTTTCATGCTGGTACTATGCCAAAACTGCCTGGTTTTCATGAGTGATCTATCTATACTGTTTGGATAAAGTGTTTATTCATGATCACTCATTGAACCAATTTCGACCCATGCTTGCTTGGAAGTAAAATACAGTACATTGATAAGCCCTAACACTATAAACACTGACAGGTGAAGTGACAAATACTGTCACTGTGATGAACTGGGCCACGTTCTGCAGGAAAAGCTTGAGTCCTTGTACGAATATGAGTAGGAATTGTGGCAGACGAAGCACACCCGTTTATGGCGATGGTATTCTCTAATGGCAGTGGATAATGAGGAAAAATGACTTTTTATGTAATTTAAAAATATAAGGTTTTGAGCTACATTTTTAAAGTTTTATTAATACAGTGCATTGACAGCCTTAAAACTTGGCTATATCTTGATGGTTGTGTTGATTTTTTGTGTTGCTCTGTCTCTTCTAAAATGTCTCTTTTAGTGTATAACTGGACAGTAGAGCAGGTGGAAGAGTGGCTCATTTATTATGTGGAGCTGCAACAATATGTTGACTCATTCAGGAGGAACCAGATCAATGGTCAAGCATTGCCGAGGTAACAATTATAAAACCTTTTAATGTTTTTTAAATGTTGTCATCTGTATACACTGAAAACTTTATTAGGAACTAATTATTAAAACCACTGTCTAATCAGCCAAACCTGTGGCAGCAGTGCAATACATAACACCATGTGTGTATTGCCAATACTTGAGTGTTTTAGTGTTTAGTGGAGACTTTAATGTTCACAGCAGCCACCAGAATTTAGGAAAATATTAAGTGATTTTTGATTGTGGTATGATTTTTGCTACCAGAAAGTCTGGTTTGAGTGTTTCCAAAACTGCTGATCTTTTGGAATTTTTAAGCACAGCAGTTCTTGGAGCTCACTTGAAAAGTGCAACATATAGTGGTTTATTTTTTGAGGTCTGCCACAATATTGTGCCCTGACATCTTTGATGTTATTTATTACCTGGATTTCTTTATTCTGCATGCTTGTTTGGTAAGTTTGATGTTTTTTGGGCTGGTTTGAACAGGGTTTTTTGTGCTGTCACAAAAATAGTAATCTTTAGTGGGGTCATAACTTTCTGCACCAAAAGCAGGAATCCATGCACTTGGTGTCAACAGTCCAAGCTGGTGCAGGTGGTGTGGTGGTCAGGCCAGTGTTTTCTTGGTACACTTTGGGTCAGTTAATATCAGTTATTTATCAATTGAATGACACTATATGAATGTAGTTGCTGACGTTTGCATCTCTTTGTGGTCACAATTTATCGATCATCTAATGGCGACATGATAATGCACCATGTCACAAAGCAAAGGTCGTCTCAATCTAGTTTTATAAACATGACTGTGAGCTCATTCTTCAATGTGGCCTTGCCAGTCACTGGATCTGATCCAGTAGAACGCCATTGTGATGTGGTAGAACAGGAAATTAAATAAACAGCAAGAAAGTACGCCTGAAACGTCTGCATGTCAATATGGACTGTAATCTCTTAGGAATGTTTTAAATTCCACCATCTTTTGGAATCCATGCTACAAATAACCAAGGCTGTTTTGATAGCAAAGTGAAGCTCCTGCCAGCATTAGTATGGTGTTCTTAATAAATTGCTTTGTGTGTGTACAGTCTTTTATGCCAATGTTTAAGCCCTTTTATTGTTCTGTTCTTGTTTTATTATTTGTTTAAGCCCATTGATCTTTAAATAATAATTTTGCATGAGATTCCTCAAACAGCAACAGTGTCTCCTCTTACTATTAGGCTGGCAGTGAAAAATGCCACCCTGACGCTGTCCGTGCTGAAGATTCTGGACCGCAGTCATGCTCAGAAACTTCAACTCAAGGCATTAGACACAGTACTGTTCGGGTCTCCGATAAGTAAGCATCCCAATTTCACTCTTGCAGTACTCTGAAATAGCTTTGACAGGCCTGAGATATGATTAACCAGCTTGTTGGAAAGGTGATATTATATAACAGTATAACATTTATCACTGTGATTATTGATAATATGCACCGGCTATAAATGGATATGACTGAAATTGTAAAATTCACTAATTAGAACTGTTGGCAGCATATGCTTGGTCTATTAGTGAGTTATAACTGATTTAACAAAAACACTATGGATGTTGTGTGATTGATAAGAAAAAATATGTATCTGTTTAATAAAATATTTACACGTCAAGCAAAACTAGATACTAAAGAGAATAATTTACGGTTTACAGAGGCCACAAAAAATGCTGCTCTTTTTCCACTTCCAGAGCAATTTATGACTAATGCAGTCTCTTATTAGTCCAAACTATTGTGTATGGCCTTATTCAACAATGACAACCTGTGTAGTGTTTTGTTGACCATGTTTTTTAGATAGTGGGACAGTTAATATTAGCCGAATTGTTCAATTTTTTTAGAATTGACAAGTTTTTTTCCAGATTTGGGAGATCGTTTGTTCAGCTACTGTTCTGTGACACATCACACATTAGTTCACTGACTGATATGCAGGATTTACCAGTTGTACATATATATTTTTTTGCATGCCACAATACACATTATTAGGACTGAATATAGTGGTCTCCTGCAATATAATTCTTCACACATGCAAAAAAGTGTATGAAACATGGCTATGTTTACACGCGAAGACTTTCATCAGCACGAATGAATTGTCAGTTTCTGCCTGTAGTTTTGCACACTAAACCACATCAATCTGAATACAAAAATGCGGATTTACATGCATTAAATGTAATTCAGCTAGGCATCACACGCACGCATGCAACAGCATTTAATGTAAACGTCACCATAGCAGTGTGAAGGACACGAGTCCTGTTGGTCAGTAACAAAGTGCTGACTATTGTAAAGTCTTGAAGGTTCAACTGTGTTTTCCATCCATGTTCAGTTAACTAAGCCTTATGATACATGCACAGAATGTACACATATAGTCAATTGGAAATGTAATCTGATGCAAACACTTATGTGGCTGTTATTGTTATTATTGTATTGTTTAAATGATTAAAGATTACCCAACTTGTTCAGTTGGATATAAATATTATTTGAATTTCCTTCAATCAGATTGCTCTATTTTGGCTGAGGTGCATAGATGAACGTATTTCATTCCAATTTAGCTATTTGATTATTAGTAAATTATTTGGCTGTAATAATTAAAAGTAAACTTTTCCATTGCTTTTTCATTTGTTCAGCTACACAATTCAAAGAAAGGGTTGGAATTATCTTTGCATATTTGATAACATGTAAATATTAAATTATATAATACAGTAGATTCCGGTTAATGGGACCACATCGGGAGGCGATCGTTAATAACCGGCTAGTCCAATTAAACGAACATGCCCTATGTTACAAGACGGGATGTGCTTTGTAACATATTAAATGTTTATTAAACCTTTATTGTGTGATTTACACGTATAGCGAACGTACAAACAAGAACTACTGTTGCGACTTGTGGCTTCTTTTTCTTATTCGCTTCTTATTCCTTATACACGTTCTCTGGTCCGATTAAGCGGAATTTTGGTCCAAATAAGCGAATAGTATTACAGGTATATAATAGGATTTGTTTCGGCACTTTAGGATTTGGTCCGAATAATTGGCTGGTCCCATTAACCAATTAATCTGATTTGACTGTACTATTATATAGTATTGTTAAAATTATTGCATCCGATTGTTAAAATATCTCTTAAAAAACCTAGTGTCATACAGTAAACTCTCTTTGATTGACATGCAGCAGTTTTGTCTCTCTGAGCTGCTCTCTCCTGATGATATTGTTGCTTCCTATAATAATATTGTGTCTTCCACTCTTGCGCCACTCTATGCACCATCTCTGCTCCCTCCTCTTACTCCTCTCCTTTGTTTACTACAAAACTCTGGCCATTAAAAACTGCAGAATGTATAAAAAACTTGGATTACATGTGTTACGAGATGTGATGGTTGATGTTAGGAGCCAAGGATGTGGGATAGATGGAATCCCACGGCGTATAATAATAATGGGGAAATTATATCGAAGAACTAAAAGGGGATTAAGAGCAGCTGATCAAGTTTGTGCATCTGTTTTTGGTTCTTCTTGATCTGCCTTTAATACTGTCGATTACAGCAGGTGCTGTTTCAGTCACTTTGGGAGTACTGTGTCTGAAGCTGTTAATGCTGAACTTGGTTCCACATGTTCCACAGGGCTCCGTTCTGGGTCCTCTTTTATTTACAGTTTACATTCTTCCTATGGGCTCTATCATACGTAAATACGGCCTTTCCTTTTACTGCTATGCTGACAACACTCACCTCTATCTCACCTTAAAACCCTGACCTTAAACATTCTTTATTTCCTTTTGCTGCCCTGACAGATTGTTTTTCTCACCTAAATTCATGGCAATGGGACAACTTTCTTAAGCTCAGATCTCAGAAGGCTGACTTTTTGTTTGTTGGCACCAAATCTGTGCTCTCCGCCACCTCTACCTTGTCCTCATCTATCACGGGTGTGTCTGTTCACTTTTCCCCTATTGTGCGTAATCCTGATGTTCTTTTTGACTCTGCTCTTCCTCACATTAGGTCTATTTATTTCTTAGTCTGCTTTTTTTCGTCTTCACAACGCTGCTCGGGTTTTTTCCTGCTGCTGCAAAGATTTTGGCACATTCTTTTGTATCCTCTCCCAATTCTCTTCTTTACGGTCTTCTCTCTAATTCTATTCTCTAGTACATCCAGAACTCCACAGCTGTGATTCTTATTCAAAACCAAATAATTTGATCACATCACTCCTGTTATAACCCAGCTGGTCCAGAGTCCAGTACCATAATCGCTAGGCTACCACAGTCCTTAATTCCACTGTCACACTGTCCATCTTCTGTATGATTTTACCAGCACTATATGCCCTGTGTTTCTTCGACACACCAGATATTTTCCCAGGTTCTATTTCTATATTGTGAGATAATAAATCAAGTTAGCATTTTACTAACCAGTAACAATGATGTTACAGATAATCACCATAATTAGTTTATTTAATAATATTAATTGCAATATAAAGATTTGTCATGACACAAGCATATATACCAGACTACAAAATAAAACCAGACAACAAAAACAGACTCCTCATCTCTGTAAAAATTCCTGTAATCACTCTGAGGTCACTATGTCAGTTATTTCCATGCTTGGTTTGATGGTTGGTGATCAGAGGATGTACAGATGGATTGTAGACAGAAATAGCAAGTGCTAATCTCTACATTTAAACTCATGCAGCCGGAGGAAAGCCCAGTGTCTGACTAAAATAGGCAAGATATCCACAGCCGTTTGAAATAATGTTCTTATTCAGAAAGAAAGAGCAATTACTGCGTTAACATTTTAAAATGTCTGTCTCATTCTAACAGCTCACACGGAGACCAGAATATATTCCTGATAGGCAGTACTTTTGCACGTCATAAATTTTGTGTGCTTTTTTCCAATACATTTAAAGTTACACATTTTTATTGTCAAACACTGTATATTGTGTTATCCCTCACATAGTTTGTGTTCTTGTTATTTAGAAAATGGACAAAATGTAATTTGATCAGAGAGTAATGGATCAAATCTATTAATGTGTCTGTAGATTTACTGAGGCATTAAATATGAAATTAATATGTTGCTTGTTTCTGAAACAGTGAGTAGGCACAGCCACCTGAAGGATTTTGTGTTGGTGGTGTCCATCGTAATTGGAGTGGCTGGCTGCTGGTTTGCTTACATACAGAACCGGAACTCGAAAGACCATATGGGCAAGATGATGAAAGATCTGGAGGGTCTACAGAGAGCGGAGCAGAGTCTTCTTGACCTGCAGCAGAAGTGAGTGGCACTGTTTATATTACCTCTTATTTTCATTTGCGTAGTGATTGTGTGTGTGTGCGTGTGTGTGCGTGTGTGTGCGTGTGTGTGCGTGTGTGTGCGTGTGTGTGTGTTTGTACTTCACAT
>JAVSBV010110534.1:0-21851 GCA_033117975.1 Parotocinclus spilosoma | reverse complement strand
CCTGATGGAAGCACCTGCTGTAAAACCAAAGATGGACAATGGGCCTGCTGTCCTCTGGAACAGGTACAATCATTTTAAAGCACAATGTGACCATTAATGTTTGGAAATGTCACACCTGATCGCTTACATTGTTCAGTTGTGTCATAAGAACTGACTGATGTCTAAAAGTGTGTTAAAATCAGGACTGGGAGACAATGTGCTGTCAGCAGGATTTCTGGTTTAATCTTTAAGAATATCAAGAATTTAAACTTCTAGGTCATTTATCCAGCAACTACTTATATCTAGAACTGTTGAAACTGATGTTTGGCATCTAAGAAGATTTATTCCTTAACAATAGGTAAAGTAATCTGAAATGATGCAATGTTTTTTTCTTAGGCGGTGTGTTGTGAGGATTTTGTCCACTGCTGTCCTCACGGGACAACATGTAACGTTGCTGCTGGGAAATGTGAAGACGCGTCAGGTTCAACATCTTGGCTAGAGAAGAAACCCAGCCAGGAGAATTATTTGAACCAGAAAGTTCAGTGTGATCATCATACTTCCTGTCCTGATCACACCACCTGCTGCCTAATGCACAAGACCCGCAAATGGGGCTGCTGCCCTCTAGCTGAGGTAAGTTATAACACACATCAAATTATTTTTACAGTCAGGTCCAGAATTCCTGCACCCATGGTAAAGACTGATAAAACCTGGATTAAAAAATAGTGTTGCTTAGTAATCTGTAAGGTTCATGCTCTCAGAAACCATCTTTAAAAAGTTACTGGCAAGTCATTCCTGTGTAGCATAGATCTCTTATCATCCCTCTCCAGGCTGTTTGCTGCAGCAGCGGTGAACACTGCTGTCCAAAAGGCTATGCCTGCCGTGAAGACTCGTGTGTGAAGAGTGACTTTCTTCAGGTGGACTTGCTGCCTTTACCTTCCAACAGAGTCTCTGCAACAGAGCAGATAAAAAATGACATCCAGTGTGGAGGCGGGTTCACCTGCAGTGACTCCCAAACCTGCTGTAAGATATCTGAGACCAACTGGGCCTGCTGCCCATTACCAAAGGTACAAATTGCAGATAAAGCAAGAAGAAATTTGATTTTGTTGGTCTGTTTACATTCACTTGAGTGATGAGAATGGGGAAGCAACTAAAAATAATCTCACAGAAATATGCAACATAAACTTCAAATCTATTTAATTAAATAACCAAACGATTTATTTCCTTGAGTGTGTACTGATAAACTGTGTTTTAAAGTTTCTCCAAAGGCCTAGACAGATTTTCGGTTCCTATCATAATTTGTTGTAGTTGTTAAGATCTTTGTCCTTAAAGCAAGCAGATGTTGATCGGATGGTTATTAAACAGACCCAACTAAAAACACTGACCACCAGAATCATTGAACCTCTAGAAGCAGAGACAGATAGAATCATTGAAACTCTAGAAGCACTGACTGCTAGAATCATTGAAACTCTAGAAGCACTGACCGCCAGAATCATTGAAACTCTAGAAGCACTGATTGCCAGAATCATTGAAACTCTAGAAGCACTGGCTGCTAAAATCATTGAAACCTGGACTCCACCTGACTCTGTGTTATTTAACAATCTTTTTCCTGTAGGCGGTGTGTTGCAGTGACATGATGCATTGCTGTCCTGCTGGATTCATTTGTGAAGAGGGAGGCGCTTGCACCCAGGGAACAGGCTTCGTCTGGAACCAGTGGGAGAGCTTCTTAAGAAAGAAAAAATAATCTTAATTTCCGTAACACCAATATACAAACTAGTGTAGACTAATCAGTGCACACAACTTTAGTGTTTCTTGGTTGATTTTATGCTTCTTTTAAAATGAAACTGATCAGATCTGATTATCCTCCTGATGATCTGCACTACTAAAAAGTCTGAAACACAGCTAAACACACATCCTGCTTTTAACCTGCCCTCATGTTCCCACTCTAAAATCCACAGTGTTAGATCAGACTGATCTTGTTATAGGAAAAAAGTCTAATAAGTAAATTTAAACTTGGGAACCTGAAGCGATTCTAAATGTTTTGTTTATATCAGATGCTCCATTTTGCTCCAATTTGAACATGGCAAATGAAATGTTATATTTTTTTTTATATTGAGTAAAAGCACACACTTATCCTAATCAAGGACACAGAAGGAAAGGCTAGATCCTAACCTGGGCACTGCCCATAGTCCACTGTCCACAGGGGACCAGTCCAGAGGCTCCAGGGTGAAAATCAAGTGCATTTTACCTCCAGAAACCTCAATGTTCAACTCTTTGTAGCCCTATTTAGTTCTCCTGGTAAGGACTTCATGACACATATGCACAATGCATGCTAGGTATGGTAGTGATAGAACCCCGGTGCATGCAAAAACAAAAACATAAAAGTATAGATTTTGCTAAAACACTAATAATGAAAGATAGAATTGACAGAGTATGATTATAAGGGATTTCTGCTTTAAGCTATATTCTATGTTATGAATTTTGTACGTAGGTCCACTGTCAAATGTTTAGTCGTAGTCGGTGGTGGATGAAGTACAATGCATGCCCAGGTAAAGTAGAACATTTCTCATTAAAACATGCAAGTATTTTCCTTCATCGGTACAGAAGTATCAAAAGTAATGTGATTTATTATGGCTCTTATGTCCTATTATCAGTTTTATAGCAAGACTTTTGCTAACTAATTTTAGATAAATAGACTCTTATTTTCACTGTCGGTACAGCAGAATTGTTGTTAATTAGTCCGAAAGGTCAAACTATAAAAACAAAGTCATACTTTGTCCTGATAGGTGTGTGTTGCTTCTCACAGATTTCCTTTTTTATGTTATATTTTTATGCAAACAAGAGCTAAAAGGAACGACAGATTTCAAATAATGTAGTAGAGAGAAAAAAAATCATTGTATTTTTTCAAAATGTAAAAGTGGAAATACTAAAGTATAGATATACAAAAATACTATATAAGTACAATAATGAATTATATTTACTTAGTTAAAGTACAACTGGTCCTAGGAAAACTAGCAGGTAAAGTAGTCTTTTCTACATACAGTATATAAACAGCTTTTTAGTTTTAAAAAAGCAGAAAACACTTTTTTAAAGTTCTTCTTCACTTGCCAGAGTCATTAAACAAATATTGCTTGCTAATATAAAGGTTGGAACAGTGATTTACTGTGTGACCCAAAATTCATCACAAATAAAAAGTATTGCAGACTTTACTCAGTTAAGGTAGTGTTAAAAACAGCATCGAAATTCTTAATATAAATTAAGCTAGGCAAAAAAATTTTTTAAAAGATTTTCATTGTGCGATCTTCTTCATCTTTGGCCTGCTCAAAATAAAAGGAGCTGGGTATTTAAGTGTTATTAGAGCTGATTATATTATGAAATATTCAAAACATCTGTGAGTGCTCAAGAAAAACAGATTTCGGGCAAATGTTAAAAACCCAGCATGTATGAGGTGCTGTGTGTGTTTTCTAGTGGCGTTAATGGAGTTTATTTGGTTGTTGAGATTGAAAAGCTTTATCAAAAATCACTGACGTTACCTTTAATGTCCTGATGAACGTTTAATTGTCATAGCTAGATCTTCTAAAAATGGATTAATGTACATGGTACTCTTTTTTTTTATTATTATTATTATAGCATTTGACTTGTAAAAGTGTTCAGAATTGCGATGGAGGATAAATCGTTTAAAAAACTACAGTGCCTTATAAACTTAAATAAAAATTGATTTCCTTAACAGACGGCTCCATTGAACTCTTCTTCTTAATGTCACTTAATGGGCTCACAGTTAAAGTTATAGGCTATATTAATCATGTCTTGCGAGTATTGTTGAATTTTTGTTGTTTTGGAAAATATAAATGCAATTATGGCATGGGGACTTTGTGAGGTTTGAGTAAATCAGCTTTCTTAACACAGCTTAAAATAATTTGTGAAGCCATATTTTAATATGACCAGCTAAACCTGATAAATATTACTTACTTATGAATCACTTTGTAAATTGAATGTAAATCATTATCTTTGTTTTGATCTTCTATGCTTTATGCCATACAGACCAAATATCTAATAGCATTAGTGAAAATGTTTGATTAAATCTTGTTTAGGTGGTTCATATTAAAGCATGAAATGACCTAAAAACACCTCAAAGCTTTTGTCAGATAACTACTTGAACAAAGACAAAGGAAGCCAAGCTTTAATAACGTCATAAGATGCTCTTTGAAAGACTTTAAAATCGTGATTGGATAACAGGGATCATTAGATTGGCACAAACCTGTAATCGATGCAGATATGATTTAAAATTAAAGAGCAACATCAAAAGATATCCACCTGTTTCATAGACGAATATGGTCTAATGTATCATATAACCTATGAACAGTACGAACCCACCCGTGCATTTTACTTAATGAAATTGTTTGTAAAGATAAGGACATTCCTTCTGTATCAGCTACAACTGGTTGTGTACAGAGACTTAGTTCCACCCAAGCTGATTCATTTACATTTACTGATAAAGAAGGCAAGGTAAATATGGTATCGTTAGAATGCCGTTCCCCTCTGTGTAAATCAACTGTTTGCTTTTGGTGCTCAAATCAAAAGTAACAGGTTATAACAGTAACATTCGTAGTTTTTTCTCCAATGGAAGTGCTCATGTAGCATATCAGAGAAGACCAGGATTGTCTCAGAAATCCATTGCAGACATGCCAAGTCTCCCGTGTGTTGAGTCTACCGCATATCAATAATGCCTCCCTGATGCCCACAAGTCAGATAAAATCTTCCGGAATCTAGAACTAGGGACCCGAGTGAACCCAAACATTATTCCCATCGCGTGTAGGAAAGAGAGTAAGAGGGAGAGAAACGCGCTCCCATCGTGTGCATATTCATGAAGCGCATGCATCCTCTATGATTGGCCAATCGTATGTAAATAATCTGTGAGTCAGCCAATCAGTGTTTAGAGTGGGCGGGCAGTGTTTATTTCCCCTCCAGGACGGGATGCATTCGGTGAGAAGGAGCATCATGGAGGAGGCAGGGGGAGGGGAGGTAAGGCATTTCAAAAAGAGGAAATCTAAAACTCATTTAACATCTGAACGAGTTCAGAACTCAGATGTCACACCAGACACTTGTCAATCTGATGGCATGTAAGATTCAAAGATAAAAATTCATTGACACAGACATTTCAAGCAAACTGATCAAATCCGCAAAGCAAGCAGTAACAAAGTATAATGAAGGCTTACAGAAGACCCTAGAATATGCTTATTTAGGCTAATGTCGTAGCCCAAGCTGTAAAAAGTTGTTATGCACATTCCTGTAGCAGGATGTAACATGTAACATTCCTAAAATAAATCTGAAAAAAAAATTTTGCTCCTCACGTGTAACTGAAGATGGAATTGACGATTTTACTATTTCCAAATGTTTACTACACTTTCTTTTGTTTTTCCCTGAGGTTCTCCGGTCTCTTCTCTCTTGCTCAAACTGGGATTGGCCTTTTTTTAGATAATATACTGTTGTAAAGCTGCTTTGAGACAATGCTCCATTGTAAAACGCGCTGTATAAATACATTTTGATTGATTGATTGATAAATAGATCGAAGAAAATGTTCAGTTAAATGAACTACACGTTACTGAACAACACAATTTAACACTAAATACAATACTCACAAAAATTAGGGGATATTTGGTATTAATTAGGGGATTGATTTTTGTGAGCAGTATACTGGTCATGACCAGTAGAGAACAGAGTAAAGGGGACTAACAGATGACTGCATTCTGTAACTGTTAAACTACAAAGTGCTTTTAGATGGTTAGTGGAACTGGCAACACGCGTAATGAGCGTAGAAACAAGAGGTCTCATCGTAAAACATAAGCAGAACAAATTGAAGATTACATTGAAGATCTGTGGAAAAGGGTATTATGGTGTGTTAAATCCAAGTTTGAAAATGTTGGGTTCTATCGTCAACATGTGCTATATTTGGTCTAATGGCGGCCTTAGACGTTTGCACAGTACTGTACACACACACACATATACTGGGGCCTTGGCGTTTCATTTTACTCACAACACTAAACTCCTCTTGTTTGTCATAGAGAGACTGTATAAATTCTAAGATGATCTGCACTAGCTTCACTGAGCAGAAGCAATAACAAAAAGCTTTCTAATTTGAGTGTGTATAAGGCTGGGCTTACTGGAGTAAAGAAGCTGCATGATCCTACCAAACAGAACTATGTTATTATAAACAGAAACTAAACTGTTCACAGACACATTTTGTCCAATAGAGACATAGCTGACTCTATCTGAACTCACGTGTATTTTTATTATTGAATTAATTATGGCAGTTTTTTTTCTTTGTGTTCCTGGTTCGTTTCTTGTCTAATCAGTTGGCTGATTCGGAAGAATCTTGTAACTGTTTGTTTTGGATGTCACGTATTTTGAATAAGAATGAAAGGGCATGTTCAGCTGCCCCAAGGTCAGAACACCTTTCAGAACCAGGCTGGAAGAAGGAAATGAGAACCTGGTTCAAAGCTGTTCCAGCAAACCTGGATGACTTTGGAAGAACTTTGTACTGAGAGAAAAACATGAACTCCTCAAATTGTGTGGTGCATCTGGTCCATATACTTGCTATACATTCACAAACTTGGTTGTGAGAACTGGCAATTGGAAGAGGTTTGTAACCGCATTGGAATGAACTCTATACGTAATGAATGACTAATATGTAATTAAAATAAGTCCATTATTACAATTACACCAACTATTATCCTATTCTTGCAACTCCACTGGAACTGTGGTAGTTTCTGAGAGCCTGGATGGGGCTCACAATGTGAAGGTCTGGAGGTGCGTTTAATAACCCCCCCAATGAACTGGCACAATGTTCAAGACTTCTGTCTGAACCCAGAGGATTCCAAGTAAAGCCCAAGACCTTCTCCTGTAAACATGACCAGATTGAGCAGGGGTCAAAGGGGAGTTAATATAAGTAAATCTATCCAAATCGATCCAGATAGCAAACAGATCTGGACCAGATATGGCTCATTTTGTTCCCTAATGGCTCAGTTATGGCAATGGCAAATGTATCGTTAACCAAATTTGCCCATCTGTTGCCAGCAACAATAATGGTAATTATGGCGATCAGACTCCAAGCCGCAAGTGGCCCACATGTTATCTACCATAGGTACCATTTGTTCAGGATTTGTGGGGGACTTTGGGGGATTTTTGGGACTAAATGTGGAATGCCTGGTGCAGTTCTGGCTGTGTACAGGCAGAGAGATTTGGTTAAATTTGCCACCATCATTCCTCAATGGTGTCTCACAGCTCAATGGAGTCTCCAAACTTTTATCAGATTTCATACTCCTCAGTCTTTTATCAGCTGCTGACAAATAACCAAACGATTTTCATGTCAATCTTTTTTTTATCCAGGAGTATCATGCTCAGAATGTCAGTGGTTCACGTTCTACATTTTTCTTTTGTTTTGGGTGAGGGTCATTGGAGATTTGAATGGGAACAAAGGGTGCTGACCCTTGGGTAGCCAGTCCATCACAATGCTGGGAACTAGATGATAGTAGTGGCAGTTGCAGCATCAGGGGATGATCCTCCATCTGCACGTGATGTGTGATTTGGAGAGAAGGCACAGTCGGAACCAAGTTCCCTGCAGTGATAAACTACCACGTTAAACCACTGCACCACCCAAGATCTCTGGATGGACATCTTCACAATAGACTGACTCCACCGGAATCCCACAGTGTTCAGAGATGGGTTCTGTACTTCTCACCCAACTCCTCATCTTCTCCCTAAGAGATCTGTAGTTCTGTAGGTTTTGAGTATATTTTATTTTGCATGTCAGCTAAACCCCAGCAAGACTGAGCTCCACATATGCATGTCTACGACACGATCTTAGGATTGCCCTGGCGTATAATCAAGTACAATCAAGTATTCCCTAATTGTAGCTGACAAACCAAGAAAGCAATAACAATCTCCAAAAGGACAATGAAAATGCACAACTGATATTGCTTGCGGTTTGCGTGTGGATGCTTGGCAAAATCCATTTGATGCCACAATGCCACTTTTATAGTCGCTGAGCTGTTCGGTTTGACCCACTCCAGAGCCACTGTTTGTTTATAGAGATTACATGGCTATATGCTTAATTTGATTCCCCCGTTATTAAAGGGTGTGGTTAGAACAACTGCTCAGTAGTGGAGTGGTTGAGTCATGGTTGATTTTGGATCAAGAGTGCCTGGGATTATATCAAAGCAGCACTCAGCAAAGAACCTACAAAGAGCTCTTTTGCTGCTTGTTTGTTGAGGCAGCAGTGGCTCAGCTGGTAAGAACCCCAAGAACACCATAAACTCTGTCGTAAGATCATTAGTTCATTTATGAGCGAGTCACAAAATGCTTTGAAATGAAAGTAGTAAGTTAACTCTTGTTAGCTGGTCCATGAACATTAATAACAGTAATATAACATAACAATATGAGCCCAGGTCCCTCCACTGGTGGGTGTTAAGACACCTGCAGCACCCGAACCCTCATTATTTAGATTTATTCTCCAATGAAAAATGCAAATTGCAAAAGCAATTAAATTCGATTACTTCCATATACACGTGTACACAATTTAACATTTACAGCATTTAGCACACGCCCTCATCCAGAGGGATAAGTCTGCATATATTCTGCAAGAGCACATACTAAACCTCAAACATCAGCCCAAAACATTTAAATATTAAATCTTATATTAAGTCTCTCCATTTCAGGCAACAGGACCCCCATGACCAGAATCAGTCTGATTTCAAAGCATTTCACTCCTCTAAAACTGATCTTCTGTATATTACTTGATGATTAATAAACGTCTGATCAACGTCTGGTCGCTTGAACAACCAATGCCTTAAGAATTATAAGCAATTATAATAAGAAATAAAAATCTTCTGAACCCAACATTAGAATTCAAACGTCATTGGATTCCAGAAGGTCGTTCGCCCTCTGATTTGTTCGAAGTCTGAATCAAATTTCACATAAGTGCTAATGTAAATAGAATTAATCTGTTCCCGCCCCCCAAATGCCCTTTTTTTTACACCTATAGTCATACGTAATTAATGACAAAAAACATAAACATGAAGCAAATAAACATAATGCGTAAAATCAATAAACACAAATGAAATATTCCCTAATTTTGTGAGCAATGCATAAAGACATGAAATAAGAAATCGTAACAAGTGCATTTAATGAAACTGTTGAGCTGCTCCCCTAGAGGGCACTGTTACCTCTGTAATGTAGTTCTCTGAAGAAATGGGAAAATAAACACTATTATAACAATATTACTTATATATATATATATAAAATAACTTTGCAAAAGTTAATATAAAATAACTTTGCATATTTGAGATGTTTGGCTAACAATACAACAGTACGTGTCTGTACCTGTCCTATTGTAAGTAGTACTCCCACTACTACCTGTACATTACCTGTATATAAACTGGTTCACATTCTCTGCAAGTCTTTGAGTCTCTGCTGCTTCATCTGACCGATCTTCTGAGATGTTTTTTTAAACTGTCAATCAATGCATGTTTGGCTTCCATCAAGTGAAATAATCAGTCGTTTAAGTCACTCATTAATCACTTGTGTTTTCATCTGTATTTCCCTGGCAAAATACCCTTTATATTTACATTACATTGCATTTAATTTACATTACCTTTATATGCATAGCATAAGACGACTATGAAGATGCTAATGTCCGGTGAATGTTTCACAGCATGTAACGTGGTTATTAACCTGCACATACAGTCTATATGAGCACAGTACAGTACAGTTCTGAGTTTTAAAAGATATCTGTCTGTTTTTATGGCTCTGGGCTTGAGCATCTCTGTTCCTCATGAGGAAAGGTGCAATGAAAATCATTTAAAAGCTTGTATTAGTGGGAAAGGAGTGCCGTTAGAATTGGGAACAGGGGAGGCAAGGGTGCCTGTTCGTAACACCCCTGGAGCAGTATGGAGTTAATGGTCTGGCTCAGTGGAATGCGGGCAGTGGTCAGACAAAACCCAATTGACACTAGAACCCCTAAGTGCCAGGGGTTAATGCAACCTAATGCAACTTTCGGAGTTATAATTGGGGTTCACTTTACTTTTATTAGAGCAAGTTTGTAATGGTTACAATCAGCCAGGTCAATGTGGCATTTAAAATCTCTTTTTTTCAAGTTAATGCAACATACAGTACTGTGCAAAAGTCTTAGGCCACCATTAGATTAGATATTTCATTGTTTTATTATGAGCGTATATAACAATTATTAGACTCTTTAGTATTTTACTAATTAGTACATATTTTGATCTAGTCATTATGCTATGAAAACTACAGCATAATGTCACATTGACGTTGCAATAGGTATTATAATGAATCTAAACGTTATTTAAAGAATACACAATCACCCGTGATTAGCAAACAACAATCTTTTGTTTTTAGATGAATTAGCACTGGTGTTCCATTTCATGTGAACTGTGTAGAGAGTATGGGAGCACTGGAATGAACCTACCCTCCATGCCGGCAGTAGATGAGGAACACAATAAGTCGTTTAGAATTTGTTTACCAACCGCTTTACCAAATTACCATCAAAACTTGCAGTATAACTATGAAATAACTGATGGTCAGTTCATAATCTTCCAAGTTTACAATTGTACTGTGACATATTTGACAGTGGAACCATGAAGTGGCCAAATTATTACCAAAAATTCATAGATCTGTGAACTTTACGGTCAAACTTTGAATGTTCACATTAAAACTGTCAAGCAATTAAAAGTTTTACTATGAAATTTCACAGTAATTTTTTCTGCGGTAATGTTGCTTAACAGTTTCAAAAACTCTCACACCTTAGCGTCACGTCCAGACAAGTTGAATGTCGAAAGAACCGTACACGCAATTAAAAAAAAAAAAAAAATGTGGCAACCCTAATTACGATGGTATTAAATCGTTTAGGATTAAATTTATAGCATCCTCTTAGTTTACTTTACTTAATGGATTTCACCTAAGAGTCATGACGTAACTGTGTTCGGAGATGAGTTAGTTCCCTGAGATGAGACGATCCTACTCAACAGAACTGGAATGGCCGTCACTAGAAAGCATAAAACTAGAAAGACTTTTGTAAAAGATATACAGCATATTACTCAAGGATCTTTAATTACACTGCTTATAAGCAGCCATTTTATATAAGCAATGAATCTCCAATTCACCAAAGTAATGATATCCTCAAAAATCCTCCTCATGGGACTGAGGTGGCCTAGCGGCTGAGGTGGCCTAGCGGATCAGAAGGTCCAGGGTTCAAATCCCACTCTGCCAAGCTGCCACAGTTGGGCCATTGAGCAAGGCCCTTAACCCACAATTGTTTGGATTGTAAGATTGTATACGTTGTAAGTCGCTCTGGATAAGGGCGTCTGCTAAATGCTGTAAATGTAAAAAAAACTTTATTTTTCCATTAAGGAAGCAGAAGCTGATACAATACGGTAATGTTTCCACCACTCTGCACTCCAGGTGACACTACACATGGTCAGGCTTCTGTAAGGCAGCTTGGCCATGGAAACCCAGTCCATTAGTTTCCAGATGAGCCGTTATGGTCCTGACACAGAACTGGTATGAAACATTGCACTAAGCCTGCATTTGAATCTAAACTGTTGTTACTACTTTACATTTTTACAATAAACGTAAAGGCTTGGGAGGCGCAGGAACAATTCTCTATATCACCACTACAGTTGCACTGGTCTGGTTTCTAGCAGTGTTTTCCAGATCAGGAATGAGACAGACACATAACTGACAGTGTCAAATCAGTGGCTAATCAGTGGAGTGTCTCCAGTGCTGCAACAGGTAAATATTCTCTTTCTCTGTAAACACCTCTACGACCCTGACCAGAAAAAGCAGGGATAAAAAGAGAATAAATCAATAATCATAACAATGCCTTTTCCCTCGCCCTGCTAAGTTCCGACATCCCGTCCTGGGGACTCCGGCACTCGGTGATGAGCACCAAAGCCAAGGTGACCCTGACGAAAAAGAGCGTGAAACACATTGTCCATTCCGTCAGCTCCAACTTCTAATTAAGCTGCACTTTGTTGTTCTAGACTTACCAACTGTAACACGTCTGTTTCTTCGCGGACTTTGTTAGTCCCATTCGCCCTGTCCTCCGATGGTCTGGACCCCCACAGAACCACCACAGATCAGGCATTTTTTGGGTGGTGGATGCAACAATTGACACTTGACACTGTGACACTGTGTTGTTTTGTGTTGCATTGGCTTGAGCGGATCAGACCCAGCAGTGCTGCTGGAGTTTTAAACGCTATGCCCACTCACACTATAAAACACAACCTTGTTGTTCCAACCTGTACGGGTAAAGTCAGAAACAGCAACTTATCTGTCCCTCTAGTCCTTTAATACAATGCTATGTGGGTCTTTGGTGGGAAAAACTATTTATTCCTGATTTATAAGATTAATTCATTATGCACCCTGGTTTGTACTTCTCCTGCATGTATGTTCTCCCCATGTCTCTGCGCCTTTACTCCAGGTAATCAGGTTGCCTCCCACATTCAAAAATATCAGTCATGTCAATATGCGGGGTACCTAAACTGTTCCAGTCTGCCAGGACTGTGGGACTGGGGTGGTCTAGCAGCTAGGATGCTGAATTAAAACCAAATGGTCCGTGATTCATATCCCACCCCTACTACTCTGGTACGCTTGGGACTCTGAGCAATACACATACATGATTAGTGCAAAAAAGGTCATGTGACCACTGATGAAGGATTAGAGGATGACTCACACAACCCACATTCCCTTGGATTGTAAGGCTGTGTCACTCTGAATAAGGGCATTTGCCAAATGACTACATGTAAATGTTGTAAAACAGTTTGAGTGTGTGTGTCAGTGTGGGTGTGCATGCACGTGAGTCCGTGTGTTGAACTGGCACCCTGTCTAGGGTCGTCTGTACGCATCGCACCCTATGCCTATGGCAGTTAGGCCTGACTCTCTGCAAATAAATGAATAACAGTGTGTAATTTGCAGTGTGTGAGACATTTTAATGCACCTCAGTGCTATTTGACTGTTGTCAGATGACTCTAGTGTTCCTAGATTACACTCCTAGGAGCTACTGTGATTAAATGAAACAGAATAGCCTAGAGCAGGATGAGAAATTTGTTTTAATAGGCCACTTTTCCCTGTCTGCTCTCATCAACATCCGACGAGGTGGATTCACTGCAGGACTGGGTAGCCTAAAAACTAAAATTAGATGACGGGTGTCTATTTGGAGGAGGACATTGCTCTGCATCTTGAACGTCCCTGTGGTGTTGCTCTGGCTTTGAAGCCTAACACCTAAAAATGGGTCAGAAATTGCATTCAGTGTGGGCCAATCGACTACTGAAAAGCAAGCTGTGTGAATTAAATGCAGAGGTGATTAAGAAATCATTACAAGGTTAAATCTGAGCTTGTTTTTGCGTATATTGAACCAAAAAGTTGCAACTTGGGCAGCATTTGAAATGATAATCCTACAATTAGCAGTTTGAATTCTAAACCTTGTAAGCCACCACAAAGAAAACATTACATGAATGTACAAAAAGTGAGAAGAACCCACGTGCACACACTTATTCCCCTCATTTTATCCCTGCTTGTTTAGGTCAGGACCAGTGCCTCTTCCAGTACCTCAAAAAAGATGCCAGTCCATTGCAGGGCCCAGCAGGGGTTGCTGTAGCAGCCCTGTCTCTCTCCTACGGCCGGTAGTGTATGTGTGACGCCCACCCTGCCACAAAAAGGACCACCAAGAATCAAAGCCAGGTCACCACTGTGGTGGGCTAGCAAATATCTGTATGATATTATGATATACTGTATAACGACTTGGCACTTCATTACTAAATTAATTGGTTACTAATACTTGATGATTATTGATTGTTACTCTCTTTAGGACTACTATGTTGTGCATCTGTGTGAGGATCCCGTTTAAGTATCACTGCAAGGACTGAATGTCCCCACAATAATAGAAATATCTGACACCTTGATGGTCCCCATGAAACAAAAACTGTTGGTTTGTTTGTTTTATACTGGAAACTGCAAAAATGTATTTTGAAAACAAGGAGTGTGAAGAAGGAGCTTTGGGTTACTGAGGTTAAGCTATGGATTATACATATGTTAATGGAAATTCCCTACCTGGATAATGCGACGGACATGTGTGTGTGCGTCTTGAATGAAGTCACTCATTGACAAGCATTATTGTCTTTCTTTTTTAATTTACACAAACTGCTGCTTTCTTTTTTAAAGAACCAGCATAGTCAAAACATTCGCATTAGGTTACTGAGGATAGTGTTAGGTGAAGGTGAAGGTGCACCATTAGTTCGTTAGATATAGTAATCATTATGTATATGAAGTGTCCCCAATTTGAACCCCATAAGGATAGAAATATCTGACAAAGTTAGGGGTGGGGGAAGGCGTAATCGTTACATTGTCTATAGAAAGATCACAGCTGGAAAGTGCAACTGAAATGTGTGTGGGGTGTGTGTGCGTGTGTGTGTCTATTGTTCCTATAATGATCCTGCAGTAAACTTGTCCTGCACTTAAAGCTAAGATTCCCCCCAAATCACTGCAACATTATCTTCATCCTTTAATGGTAGAACAAGTACCAGACTGAACACTCTTTCCATCATTTAGAATAATCTTAGCTGCACAGCTGGGTAACTGGGCCATTGTATTCTACCTCATGTCTAATGGGATCCAAACATGAGGCACAACTCGAAACATAATTAAAATATTATAAATAAATTACATATTGCTATATATTATATTTATACAGTAATTATATAATATATAATCACGAAAGAGCTCTCTCTCTCTCTCTCTCTTACACACACACACGCACACACACACACACACACACACACACACACACACACACAGCCAATGAAGCATTTTCATTGACAAAACCTTTTTTGGTTTTTCAAATAAAAGTTGCTGTTTTTGTTTTAAAGCAGCTTAAGAGTTGTGTGTCCTCACATGTATAGGAAGACAAGGTTCATAAATGTTTGTGGGAAGTTTTAAATAGTTAAGTCTATAATAGGGACACGAACACGTTTTTTCTCAAAAAAGGAGCAGTTATGCCATCGTGTGGCGAAACACGTGTTATACGTGATCTTATTCTTCTAATGTCGTACACGATTCAGTGGAAACAAAAATGGTTGTGGAATTGTACAATCAATTTCTTTTTACATTATTTTTGTTTTTTTGTGACTGAGGTTTAGTTTGGATTTCCAGCGTCCAAAGTTAATTTCCTTCTATAGTATTCCTTCATTTTTCTTCCTCTTCAACGTTTTCTTATTTTCTGTATTTTGGACCACATTCTGTACCCAAGAGATGGTGCTGTGTGTCCCAGTAGACCAGAAATTTCTAAAATACCAAGACTAGCCCATGTACCACCAACAACCAAGTCACTAAAATGTAAAGCACTTTAAATACAAACAAATGTATATCTATACACCACTCTGACGATACCAAGCAATTCTGAGGTAGTAAACATCATTATTTACTATATCCCAGAGTTTGTTCATTTAATACACTAAAACAAAGACAAAACATGAAGAATTGAATTCAGTTCATCTATCCATTTCCACAACCTTTACAAATAAGGTCACTGAATTTATTAAAAGTAGACTACACTATTGAATAATTCAGTCATGTTCAGTGAATGTAAATTTTCTCTGGTATACATAATGAAACGCACCAGTCACTGGGGCTGCATGATAAAAGCTAGATCAAGAATCAGAATGACTTCTAAGTGCATATATATTAGGTATTAATATCAGAGTGTGTTATAAATGTAATATTCTTTCTTATGTGTGAATCATAAACCTCAGAATGAGACGTACAACCTAAGATAGTTTAATATTTAAACCATTTAGTGATCTGAGCTACAATATTGATCTTTATTTCCTGTTACTGGATGATTCACTAATAGCAGTGGTGTAATAGTCTAGCCCACCACCGTGTTGACTAATGTTTGGGTCCTGGTCGTGCCTTTTAATCTGTTCACGCATTACATACAGGCATGGCTGGCTGTGTCTGGCGCTGCAACAACGCCCTGCTGGGCACCCTTATACCTACAAACTGGGTTTTTGGGGATAGGTGCCAGATTCCCTCGACATCCCTGATCATGACAAGGAATAACGTAGTGAGAAAACCAAACTGCTTTATGAAAGAGATACATTTACTGCAGGTAAATTGATCAGCATCATGTGACTCAACTACTCCTAAGGACTTGGGAGTAAGGACTTTTAAACCTGAGCTGAGTTTGCAACAAATGATCCTGTGATGGACTCATGTCCAGGGTGGACGTCTGCTTGCTCCCAGTAATTTCTTGAGCAGAATAAATGGGGTCCAAGATTGCTTTGCTTTGCTCAAATTCATAGGCGTGTAATTTCTTATTCTGCTACAGCAGTACAAAACATGAAAACAGCAACTAATCTTCTGTACCAATAATCTACAGCTTATTTCACTAATATACACATGACTAAGAAGATCACGAGGCAACGTGGTGAACGTACTTGAAGTTCAACTGTGTCAGCAGCAGTCCTTGAGATTTCATTTACTCATAAGAAATAGGCACAAAGACCTGCTTCTTTATAAAAAAGAAAAAAACATCTATTTCACATCTACTTTAACCAACATCCATTATTCCTTGCATGTCCAGTTAAAAATGACTGTTTTCACACGTTTGCACTCTGATCTGATTCCACTAGTACGCTTGTTCCTGAGATGAAGCCTCCTCTCAGATTCATTCGTTTGACTTGTGGTCTTAAGTCATTACAGGACGCTGTTTGTTCCCAGTCAGACTCATCCTATGACCAGTCTAACATGATCTTATCACAAACCAGTCACCTCACCAAGGCGAGTGATGATTGGCTCCTGAAGGATTCAGCCCTGTTTAATAATAAGTTAATAGTCAATATTATTAGGCAGGCCTTCTGGTCAGTATTAAACATATACACGATAATTATTATAGTAATATTCATAATAATGATGATAATATGTAACCATGTGTGAGGAAAGGTCGGTTGGGAACTATACCCCAGGGTTGTAATAAACAATACTCCTCATGGCCCGGCAATAGAATGGCTGCACCTATACAAAACAGGCCTGAGTTGTTAATTGGATGGTCGTTAGATGGTGCTTATGTGTATCTTATTTTATTAAACGGGTCACTGAATGTTTACCTAAAATAAGAATCTGCCTATTCCTGAACAGTTTATTTCTTAAGATTTCAGTAAGATAAACCACTTAATTATGAGTGCTGCCCTGTTCTGATCAGCATTATTAATCCAAATCATCAGAAGGCAGACCTTTGTGTGTGGGCGGGGCTGGAGATGAATTTACATTCCTGAGGTCAGCAGGTAAGCCGATGTACACTCCTCCATAGTTCTTCCTCTTCTCATCCTCTGGAGAGATATCTTCCAGCCTAACAGAACAGTGGTATGAAGAAAGATCCATAACAGAAATCACATTCAGAAACACAAAATATAACATCTTTACCAGTTCCAGCACCACACACTTAGACCACACCTCTACATCACTCTACTGGTCTTCATCTACAGTCCTACCGTCTTCAGTCCTACCATGCCCCGGGTCCCACCAGAGTGCAGCAATTCCCATCATTATTAGTTATTAGGAGATGATGTACCATCAAGAACTTCCTGCTGAGGACCTATTATCTTAAATCTATTTAGTTATTTAAATTTAAATGTTATTATTGACTTAATTTTACTGTTAATACAACTTAACTATTTAAATTAGCATCTAGGCCACCCAAAGAAGATGGATCTGAGTCTTGGTCCTCCCAAGGTCCTTCCTTCTATAGTTAGGGAGTTTTTCCTTGCCTGTCGTCCTAGGCTTGCTCAATTTAGAATTGGCCTTTTAAGACAGTGTAATATTGTAAGGCTGCTTTGAGACAATGCTCCTTAGTTGCTTAGACTCGTCTTAGTCACCTCTGCTTAAACAATGTTTTCTAGATTTTCTATATAATCTATTTCTCTTATTGAAAGCAACTTATTTAAAATGTGCTTAGTAATAGAATTCCAGAAAATGGTTTGGATAATGGATATTCACACAGTGAGACCCGATTGAAATGATTCCTTACGGGTTCCTTATGTAAAAAAAACTGCACCTTTATTCCACGTTTGTAACACAGTGGTGCAGGAGATGTTCTTATTGGCTGTCCTGTCTGTGTATGCAATCTGTATTTATCCCTCTAACACGTGTGCTTTTGTTCTTCAGTCTTAATTCTTCTAATGCTGTACGCCACTTTCCTCATAATGGAATGCTTAATTAAAAAGGACAGAGTGGAGCGGAAGGGAGTAAGAAACATTTACATTTTACAGTTTTTAGCAGACGTCCTTATGCAGAGCGACTTACAATCCAAGAAATGATGGGTTACGGGCAACAGGGACCCAACAGTGGCAGCTTGGCAGAGGTGGGATTTGAAACCTAGATCTTCTGGTCCATACACCAGTATCTTACCCCATAAGCCACCACAGTCCCAGAAACCACTCAGAACATTATCTAACACTTCCGCTCCACTGCTTTTTTTCTTTTTGTTATAGAGGGTTATTGGTTCTAAAAGTGGATTGTGATATTACAATATGCCTTAATCTATATTATAGCAGGCATTCAGACAGCAGAATTTCAAAAAGATGGGGGGGGGGTTGAATGTGCTAAGTAAAATAGCATCTAAAACTGACCCCTGTTGAATCGGACACACAGCTGATATATTAAACATTGGCTTGTTGTGTACCATATGTAAAACACCCTAGATGTAAAAAGTAGTGTAGTAGTGCAGTGAAGATTTAAAAAAAACCTCAAAATTCAAAAGTGCTTCCAATAAGAGTCCAGTAATCAGGATAAAAAACCCGGAGAGATCAGATTTACAACCCTAAATCTGGCTGAAGAACTATTAACAGCTCTCATAAACTCATGCAACCTTGCACAGCTCCTGTGCTGGGGTCCAAAGTCCAGCACAATCGACTGATTTCGCTGCTATTTCACACTCATTAAACAAACCTAACAATTATCTGATTAGTTTAATCAGGTGCTTGAGCACTCCAGCACTCTGGGTAGATTAGAAGTAAATGAGTGCCGCTTATGTGGGATCCTAAGAAATCAGGGTTAGTTTCTTCAATTGAAGATTACAGATAGTGATGAGGTCAAGCACCACTTGATTTGATTAGACTTGTTTTGAAAGGCCCCTGGTCGATAATCTCTGTCCTCCCACTGAGACCCCTGATTGGTTGCAGACATTCGTATGAACAAGCTCTGCATGCTATAACCTCGAAGGGCTTTATCACACCCGGAGACCAGCTAAGTGATGTGTGACAGAGTGGTTCAGTAGTTCCCAGCTAATTCTAGGAACCGTGTAGAAAGTAGCATTTCTGCTCTCCACCGTTTGAACTGTTGTGTTGATTGATGTATTGTTAAAGTTAGCCGGAGACAGAGCAAACGGTGGTTACTAGAAGCCTCTCTTAGCCTCTGTAGCTCGGGGGGCACGGGGACAGGAATGGTGAAAAAGTGAGTACTGTGAGTGCTAATGAAATCTGGCTTTAGCTGGGTGTCACTTATACTTACTCGTTTTTTGAAGCTTCAGGAGGACCTGTGGAGGGAAACAAACAGCAAAAACAGGTTTTAGGTTGCTGTACTGAAATCTTATCCTATCTTATCCTCAATAGATCAGTGTGTCTGATGTTCTTAGTTTCCTAATTATGGTGTCTAAATACGCTACACTGAACATTAAATGTCTTACACACAATACAGTACTGAAAACACAAGAACGTTTAATAAGGTTCCTTCCTTATATGTTTCAGGGATTTCTTTCTTTCCACTGTCACCTTTGGCTGCTCATTTGGGGTCTAGTCTTGGCCTTTTACCAATATACAGTACTGTGCAAAAGTAATAGGTCACCACTAGATTAGATGTACCATAATTTTAGCAATGGTTTAATGAGCATATGGTTATAGTTATAGTCTTATTTATATAAAACTGCAACCAGAAAATACAGGAAATCCGTATCCAGAATTTAAAACTTTATTATGTATTTAATGTGAGCTCCACTTACACTTAAGACATAAAAGCATCTGGCAGCTTCATCGGGAAGCCAAGTTGACCTTTCTCCAGTCTGAAGAAGCTTGATCAGGTATGGTCTTTTCAGTTCAGTTAAAAAGAGAATTATAGAGCAACAAATCCTAAATCTAAATTTGCGTCCTACAGTATGCTGGACAATATGTAATATATTGTATTATATTATATGTGTTATGTCATTATTGTCCTCATGTATGCATTCATTCATTTTTTTTATTAACGTAACTCTAGCCAGAAGTACAGGGTGCAAGGCAGGAACAACTCAAAAACAAAAATGCCAATCCACACACACTCAGGGCACCAGTTGGAAACCAATGATCCTAACAACGCCTTTGAAATTTGTAAGGACACTGGATTACCCAGAGGAAACCCAAGTGGAACAATCAAAGAACATGTACAGCCTACACAGGAGAAGGGGGAAGTCTCTCATCTATGCTCTAAAGTTAAGTTTACTGTCAAGTTCACATCAGCAATGAAAGGGTTACTGTCCTAAAAACATGTTATCCAATCAGAATTGCCCTCTCTATCAAGGCCCGTCTCTATCAAGGTCCTAATTGGTTAGGACTTCACGAATTCCGCGGAAGGCCAAGCTATGTGTTTTGGTATGGAGAAAGATCGTAAGAGTAAGATCGTAGGCCTTCGCGAAGTCCTAACAGAGTGGTTGATTCTTAACCGTTCTCACCACTCTGCCGCCATTCAGCTATGTCACAGAGCTAAATCTGCACAGAATAGTGGGAGCGGTTGAGGGATAGAGATAAATGGCGGCAGACTAGAGTGACATTGTGGCTAGCTTGATAGCATTGCCGTTTTCAAGGCGGCCTTTCACAGAAAAACTTCAAATAATAAAAAACGAAAGACCAACTCCAGAACTGGAATGAAAAGAATTAAAAGAGGTGAAGGCCCAGCTGTAGTGCTCACGGTTCGCCACTACCCAATACCCTTTTTTTATTAGTGATCTTGGACTTGTTTGAGCTTCCAGTATGTGTCTGTTTTCACTTTTCTGTAACTGTAATGTTCTCAAGGTTTCTTATGGATATTACCATACTTAATTAGCAAGTGAAATGTATGACTGATGATGTTCTATATTTATTTATGTTTTTATGTATTCATGTATATATATATATATATATATAAATATAAATATATATATATATATGTATGTTATAATATAACATATTGTATATACCTACATGAATACATAAAAACATATACATATTTGATCCCCTACCGAACATTAAGAGATCTCCTACAGATCAGTTAGACGCTCCTAGTCAGCTCATTACTTGCATTAAATAGAGCTGTCTTAAATTGTTTCCTGTAAAAAAAGTCACCTGTCCACAGACCCAATCAATTAGACTTTAACCTCTCCAACATGGGCAAAATTAAAGAGCTTTCTAATGATATCAGTGACAAGATCATAGAGCTGCACAAGGATGGAATGGGGTACAATTGCTGACTATAACCCAAAGAAAACCATCTCGACTGTCAAGCGTGGAGGTAGATACACTATGTTTTGGGGGTATTTCTTTGCTAAGAGCACAGGACTACTTTTCTGCGGACCTTGTGCCTTCTTAATGATTCAGAGATGATCTGCAAAGAGGAGTGGAAAAAAAAAATCATGACATGTGCGCAAACCTCATCATCAACTACAAAAAAAAACATCTGACTCCTGTGCTTACCAACAAGGGTTTTGCCACCAAGTATTAAATCTTGTTTGCTAGAGGGATCAAAAACTTATTTCTCTCTGCAAAATGCAAATAAATTTATATATTTTATACAATGTAATT
>JAVSBV010110525.1:0-21856 GCA_033117975.1 Parotocinclus spilosoma | reverse complement strand
CATCCAGGCTGGACAAACTGATCAGGCGGGCAGGTTCTGTGGTCGGTATGAAGCTGGACTCTTTGGTGACGGTGGCAGAATTATATATATATATATATATATATGTGTGTGTGTGTGTGTGTGTATTACAAGTGTACAGTTATACTGTGACCAAGTATATACAGGTTTAGAATGTACAGATTATGAGCAGGTTATAATATAAAAAGTATAAACAGAGTAAATAAATGAATGAATGTACAGACTATAAGCAGGTTATAAGTATGAAGAATGTATAAACAGAGTAAATAAATGAATGAAAAACAATGAATGAATAAATGAATTAATATACAGACTATAAGCAGGTTATAAGAATGAAGAATATATAAACAGAGTAAATAAATGAATGAACGTACAGACTATAAACAGGTTATATGCTGGAATCTCAATTTCCCTGAGGAGAAAGCTCCCAAATGAATCAATTAAGTTTTATCTAATCTAATTATTACTTTTGTGTATGATTTGGTTTGTTGTTTAAAAATAAAAACGTGAACACAAAGCAATATTTTCTGTTTGGGTTTGAACTTACGGAATGAAAGATCAAGCAAAATTCTCAGTGTAAGTTCACGTTTAGTGTCGCACACAGCACAAACAACTCCCACTCGCGCTTCACTTATTTGTGGTGTTGATGGGAGCTTAATAATGCAGTTAAATACCTAAAGGAAGTTTAAGAAAATCCATACAGCTAGGTAAGACACTTACTCCTCTTTTAATCTTATTTTTGTACCAGTATAAGAACCCCACCGTTAGGCAGGATATCAAAAATTAGTTAATACTCATAATGTTTCTCTCCACGGAAATCTTTAGTAAAAGGCGAAAGATTTATGCGATATGAAGAAAAACAAGAGTGTATACTTTCTCCCTGACGCCATGTGTAACCGCACTAACAGCAACACCGTTCCCAATTATGGTAACCAAAAAGTACCACAAAAACATCACACTACTACTTTCATCACAAAAGTGTGCAATTCTTTGTAAGTAATAGTCTTATATTTTAAACGATAATAATACAAAAAAACATTTTTTCTCTCAATTATATTCACACGCATTGCATTGTGGGAATGTAGTTGATGCTGTTCCCTGTTTGACCACATCCTGACTCAATAACAGCGAGTTAACGTTAACGTTCAGTATACAGTACAGAAAGTGCTTCGGTTATTTATATATATATTTATATATATATATAAGGTTTACGAAATTAAAGGCTATTTTAACACGAATCCCATCACGAAACAGTCCTATATTCCTATTGCATTTATTGTACTGATTCAGCGACGACAAATGATTCGAATCGAAAGAACCGACTCTGAACTGCTCTCGGCCGTTGCACACAATAAAACGGAACAAAAGCATGGCGGGACTTGCGTTTGTTATGTTAAGAAAGACCACGGAACATTTTAGGCTTTAGTACCGGAACGTGCTCCGGACCGTGTCGGTGGAAATGGGTGTGTTTGCTGGGATGTACGAATCACCCACGGAGATGACTCTTTTCTCCTGAATCATATAAAAGATTCGTTCACTGTGAACAAATCGTTCATGCACGGCACAGACGTGCTTCATTTTCTGTCCTTGCTAGTTGTGAATATGGCAGCAGAAGCGCTGAACAATGTAGAAGGACAACAGAGTGAGAAAAAACAAGGCTTTGTAAGTATATAATATAGTAAAAGTCAATTCTGTAAAGTGCACTTTAAATTTAAATGTGGAGACTGTAAAATCGCTTGGGGAATCGCTTCTTTGGTGGTAAGTAAATTGATGTAAAGTTATATACACTATTCACAAAAATTAGGGAATATTCCATTATGGATATTTCATATACTGCTCACAGTTTTCTTAAGTATTATATTTGCGTATTTGGAGCATGGGATATTTACTGCAGTGAAAATTGAGAGCTTTGGATTTAAACTTGATTCACCAAGCTACGAAGAGCAAGTCTTGCAGACCAAAGTTGTTTTGCTTCAGACTTGGTGAATACAGTTAATAGAAATCTTAGGAAATTGTGTCTAAGCCAAGTCTTGATCTTAATAGTCAGAATATTTTACACATTAACGTGTTAAAATAATAAAGTTAGAATGATCTTAAATGTGCATTCTTCCAAATATGAAGCAATCTCTATAGAGTTTAGAAAACTTGTATTTGTTGATTATTAAGTTGCTATGGCTTCCACAAAAGAAACTTAAGACTTTCTCAGTGATCATTTTGTCTAATAGCAGTGTCCCGTGCGAGACAAACAATTTCCTGGGGAGCAGATGAAACAAGTCTGGAAGGAATGCAATCAAGAGAGCTTTTGGTACAGAGGTAAATCCCGCTCTTCTTTGTTCATGTGTAATGTTTCCATGCACCATGTGTAAAAGTACACTAAAACCACATGCCACAGCATGTGAACTTGAAGGAGAACATTTGTCACTATTGTTTGGCTGAACCGAATTCACTTAATGCACCCTCCCTTTTTGTGTTAAGTGCTATTCCCAGTGTGATCTGGCAGTTGTAAGCACGTGTCAAGAAGAATAAACATACAGTGACAAATCACTGAATGCTATTAGAGTGTAACAGTCACAGTGATTCAGCGCTTTTTTAATATCTAACCATTGTTTCTTTATAGCCCTTCCTCTTTCTGTTGGAAGTATGGCAGTCACTGGTGGCTTAATATACCAAGGTAAACATTCCAACTTTCAATTACTTCCAGCACTCTAGATGTAGAGGGTGTGGTTGGTTGTATTTTGTTTTTTTTTTATTGCTAAATGCGTAAGTTCTCAGTTCACAACTCAACAACAAACTCAACAACAAACTTAACACTTTTTTTCCTTTTTCTTGCAACAGGAGTTTGGAAACAATCAAAGCGCTTTGGACCATTCCCCAAACTAGCACGTAAGTAGCATATATATATCCAGCAGAAGCTCAGTCGTTCAGTGTTGGAGCTTGTCCAACTGCCTGCAAAATAATACCACATTATCATGCAAATCATTAGTTAACCTTTGCACACAGCAAAGGGGTAGGTGTGTACAATCCCAGTCTGGCTGACACAGACGCTTCAGGATTGGTCATATATTTTAAAGATAATGTCTGTTTATTTAGGCCTATCCAAAAGTTTGACATTGGTTATATTTAATATTTATTTTCTAAATGGAAGAACACGTTTAACTGAATTATTACCAGGTCAGCTCAAGTGAGACTTGAAGTCAATCTGGATATATGCCCAAAATGTTGTATCTATTTATTGTCACATTGCAATTGAGTGCAGAACAAGAGCGATCCTAGACACACATTAGGGGCATTTTAGAAACACCAATTAACCTAACATGCATGTCCTTGGGAGGAAACCTGATTACTCAGAGGAAGCCCATGCAGACGTGGGGAGGACATGTAGAAAGACCCAAAGCACTCCACCGGGGAATTGAACCCAAGACCTTCTTGCTGTGGGGTGGCAGTGCTACCCACAGAATCAACATGCTGCCCAATTGACAACAAATAATAAATAAACAAATCATGTTGAATTGAGCAAAAATTGAACTATGGGTTAAATCAAGATGGTACTTAATGCAGTGATTAGCACCTGGTTAGAATCATGACTATCTTCTCCTTTGAAACTCCCTGAGTTTAATTATTATCATATGTCTGCATGGTCTTCCTCTGGGTATTCCAATTTTCTCCAGTGTTTCACAGTAGGTAAACTGGCATCTTTAAAGTGTCCTATTGTGATTAAGTGTGTGATTGCATATGCCCTTTGATGGACCCCTGAGTGACCCTGAATACATTGTGTCATCAGTTTTGATGTGAATGAATGGCTGGTATGAGTGTGGCTTTTATTGCTTATTGACTTGACTGTGCAATTGACGTGTAAAATATCTACTTTAGTTGCAGGTATCTTGGGTTATGCTGTTGGGAAAGCTTCTTACATTGGAACATGTAAAAAAAGGTTTCAACAGCTGGCACCGGAGTTTAACTCTGGCCAAGGCTGGGGTCCAGGGTTTGGGCCTCCTGGTTTTGCAAGCTACAGACATAGGTATGACCAAATATTGAACTAACACATAATTTTGTACTGCTTTCTTCATTTAAAACATTTTGTTCCTAAATACATTTCTGTACAGTATAAAGTCCATAATTATTATACCTGGTAATTTGATATATTTTAGATTAGAATATATTAATCCCACAAAATACAAATGGTGGCAGTGGTCCCAACAAAGGCTTGTGTTCAGGGGTGTTGCTAATGAAGTACTTCATACTTTTTCATTGCCAAATGTGTGGGCAGCATCTCTTGTATAGAGGTTTTAGCGTGTAGCGTACCTTAAACATGCTTAAACCACTTAAACTACAGTTTGGCAAAGTTGAACATAAAGACTATTTTATAATAAGTTATTAAATGAGTGTTAATTACGTTGATGAAACTATTTTATAAACGTTTTGCCTAACTATTATCAGAACTGAAAACATGATGGTGACTTAAAATTACTGGAAAAACAACAACAAAAGGACAAAATGATTTGACATTTTAATAAAAAAAAACCCAAAAAAACTAGATGAAAAGGCAGGGACAATCAAATCAGATTAAGTTTTGTGGAAGGCAAGGACAAGTTAGGAAGCGATCCAATCATAACTTTAGCTTATGGGGAAATGCGGGACAAGTTGGGTAGCAATCCAGTCCGTAATGCAATAAGACCAACATTTGATCTAACCCCCGGGATGACCTAACAACTAGCCTCTCTGCACTTTTGCGCACATTTCATTGGTGTCAGGGAAAACAAATCTCTTTGTAAATGATGTGGGGCAACTATCTCCAACAAACTAGAAATGGCATTTGCAGGCATGTTGTCCTGAAATCCATACAAAGGTAAACCTTCAAATAAGTGAAATCTGTTTTTGTTACACCCACCCTGTGACAAGTTCCTGGAGGAACAATCATAGTGCATATCTCTTGCCTGAATAAAAAATTCATGATGAATTAATTCAGTGTTTATTCAAGATTCAAGAGATTTTTGTCACATGCACAATAAAACAAGCAGTTACATAGTACAATTCTTACTCTTACAAATTACAAGTACAAAAACAAATTGCAGCAAATATTTATATATTTTTTTTCCTGTAATTTTTTTTGTAATTTGTCACAGTAAGAATTGTACTGTGTACCTGCAAAAGGTGCAAATCTTATATACAGGGTTCAATATGAGTGCAAATGACAGTACATGGTGACAGTATTTATTTTGTATTTATTTTGATTCCTGTGGTTCAAACCAAAATATCATATGTTGGGCCATCATAAAATGGTGAGTACATGTACATTGATATTTTAGGTTAAACAAAAGATCATTCTCCTCAAACACCTCACAATACTCACCTGTGTGCAACCTTTTAAACCTAAATAGGTTTGTTCTAGTTTGAATGTTTGTTTAACCACATTATCCTTATCTACTCTATATAAATGTTGCAATATTTCAATACTTGGTATGATCCCACTAATACCGCAAAGACATTCAACTGATGAATAGTAAAGCTATGCTGACAAATCTGATTCACCCAGTCTTACCATATGAAACTTTACTGAATAAATGTCATCATATTTTAAAAGTTGGTTTGTATATACACTGTACATCACTTTTTTTACAGACACTGCACGCATGTGTGTCAGGAGTGTAAGAAACAAGAAGAAGCTGCAGCATCACCTGCAACTCCCACTCCCACTCAAAGCTGAAGTAAAGAACATGTTAAATCGTAGTGGACTACACGTAATTAGCTTACAATCAATATGTTGTCATAAGCTCTGCCACAGAGTTCTAGGTGTGTGTATTGAATACTTACCGAAAAAAATATATTTTTTTTTAACATATTTTTATATTTGTTGCTTGATTAAACAGATATGAAATACAGCTGACAGGAGATTCTCGTTATGGGCAAGTTTTACAAGGGGCTGCTAAACACTTGTTCAGACAGATAAATCCCAGTTTCTGTCGTCATTGTAATGTAACCTCAAGATATAGTGGGTGAGGTTGTATCATCAGTGTTCTGTACACTGCTCCATGTACCTCAATGTTTCAAACATCTGTCTTTTGTTAATCCATTTTTATTATTGTTAAACCAATAAATTCCACTGCAAACCATATCCACATCTTTGTGATTAACTACAGACGGGTACCCAGAGCCTATGGACATTCAAAATCATCAATATGCTTCAAACGACAACCATGACTGCATATCACAAACACAAGACTGATCATTTGTGTAGTTATGTGTGCTTACTTTCAGAGCCAATCCTGGACAGGGTTCCAGTTCATTGCAGGACACACACACTGAGACACTTTTAGGCTACATTTACACAGCAGGCATAAAGGCTCAAATTTAATCTGTTCAATCATATGCGGCCCAGATGTGTTAAGTTTGGCACACAATAAATGGAAAAAGTACATTTTTACTTTCATATGGGGTATTGAAAACCAATATATCTTTATACACACCTAAATTTGTGTGACTTTTATGCTATTCAACATTCATCATAATTATTATCCGGATACAATCCAGATTAAGACTCATTGTATGCACATAGTAAATAAGCGTAAATGCATCTGTCTCCTGCAAGAGACACCTGACTGCCAAGGAGCATGCAATACCTTATGACATTGCACATATCATCCATGATGCCAGTCCCTACATGGCCAGAGACACAGTAATGGAGGACAAGCAGAGCTGGTGAACACAAGAAACGTATTACTTATATAAGGCACACACCACTGTCCAAACTAAACCATACTAAGTTTGGGTCTCATTAATTTGTACTCGCATGAAAAAGTTGATTTGTGAACTTGTAATGTCTACAGTCAATGTCACCGTTGCACTAAATACATTTAACAACCAACCCAAAGTTGGGCCTTTCTCTCAGTTTAAACAAATGTTCTCTTGCTGCTTGGTGCAGTAGCCATTACAGATTACGCAAATAAAAGCAATACAGGAAACTAGTGGTCCAGTGATATAGACTGATTTACTTATAACACAGGGTTCAGCAAACGGATTTCAATCTGGACGACTGAAAACGCATTTTACTAGTTGCGTAAAGGGTTAAAAACGTATCCGGATCCAATCCAGATTCAAGACACATGAAAAGACCAGATATAAATGGAATCAATGTGTCTTGGGGTACATATGGTTTGTACACAGTTGGCAGGTTTGGTTAGATTAAAAGAACCTTATAGTCCGATTGCTTTATTCATGTGGTGAATTTGAACATCTTGGCCGATTTATTGATGTGTGAACGCAGTAGGAAGCAAAGACACCTAAACCAAACACATAGAACGGCAATACAAGAGGGGACCCTAAAGATGTAAACACGTTACAAGTCAAAACCGCCTTCTTGCAGTGCTAGTTCTTTTGTGTGTAAAAAGGAGGATTTGTAGGAGCTCTTACAACAGTGTTGTTGTGGAAGTTATGAAAGTTTGGTCGCAAAACGCCACCAAAACGGCCCAAACTGTATGTAATAATATTTGTATGGCTTTTGTACAGATGTTTTGCCTCAATGCTAAGAACGGCACTGTGAAACGCTAAGCGAACCAGGACTTAAATGCAACAATGTACTATTTTCTGCTTTAGTCTGGTCTGGTCCAAGTGAACTGGACTATTACTACATTTACACCTTCACATATGTATTTTTACGTGACTCAGCCCTAACTGGATACAACCCAGATACTCAAGAAGCAGGTAACGAGCTAATGTAAACGGGGTCTTTGTGTAAACAGCTGAAATGATGATCTAATCCTCAGGTCATTCGATGGAAGGTGCAGCACGTAAAGGTGTGAACAGCTAAGACCATATAGCACAGGGATCACAGGGGTTATGTTTTAACAGCTTTTATAGTAACGGTTGATACCTAGAAAGGTTGTGAACACCGAGTAAAAGTGTAAAAATGGGGCGCGGGTAAACAAAGGAAATGAATATTAATACGAGTTGTGAATCCTGGTGCTGGTTCGGAATTCCAATCATTTCCTCCCATTCGGCCACATTCATTATCTGACGTGCTTTTTATTTTAATTCACTCGAAAGCAAAGTTCATGATTGCAGTTATCGCAACCCCCCAATATTTAGGAAGAAACAGCCGATCACACCCTACTGTAAACAAACGCCAGACTGTTGACCAATCGCGGTGTACATCACACCGAGTTTTGTTTGACTGACTTGGATTCCGACTAGTGTCACCAACTCAAGCGGAGGTTTTCCGGTGGCGCAGCACCCAATAAAGTGTACCGTGTGGGAAGGCTTTCATGGCTGCACGAGGAGACTGTTGTAGCTGATTTGTCTAGGCATGAAATTCAGCCGTTAGGAGGCCTGGCTTTGGCGGGATTTGAACCTATCGCACTTAGGTCTGGGCTGGACTTACTTGTTTGGGTGTGCCTGAACAGACTGGCACGTCTTTTAACCCATCATACATTTATAAAGGCGGAGCTACAAAATACACCATCCACCAAAATCTCAAATGGGCGTGGCTTATGCAGATATGCACCGCCTCTTGGCCGGTCTGCAGATTCGCACAAATACTGTTGAGTGTTTCATAAAAATGCACTCAGATGCGGCAAGTAAGTACATTAAGTGTCTTTATAGTGCAGGTTTTTTTAACCCGATGTTTTCGGCAGTGCTCGCCGGTGGCAAACTTGTTGCGAGCAGAAATGTCTTCTTTTATCAGAGCAGTCTTCTTGAGGTTTGACGCATTTTGTGAAGCAGCCAGCGAGAATACAAATACAAATGAGGGGAGAGACTGGAGCTGGCTGGAGTCTCTTTGTATTTTGCCTTGACTGCCTGCAGCGACAAAAAAAACACTGCTTAATCTAATATCGTAAGCACTGCAAGGACCCTTTTCCGTGCAAGTATTCTCTGAGCAATCTGTGCGAGCTATCGGATCCTATTTAGACAATGTACTTGGTAGTCTAATTACCAACAAATGCCTTGGGAATCTCCAGTTAGGAGCAGTTGATTTGATTCCATCAAGCGGGTTGTTAGGAATCGTGAAGCATTTCTATACGAATAAGAAATAGGTCGGTTTGTCGACAAAATGATAGGGGGTGAAAATTGTGACGCAGTTGGGTACATTTTGTATTGTCTTGCCTTCGTGTCATGCTGAAGTCCTTGCACTGTCTCTAAGGCAACCGACGAGTAACTCAGCGTACGCTTCAGGATGTATTTGTTTTAGAGAATGAAACAGGTTTCGTAGCATTTGTGTTGCATTCATCAGTTGAGTGTCAGGGCTGCTAAATTAAATGATTGTACGTTGGAACTCTGGGAATTGTGGTCCGTCATCCTTCGACGAAAACGGCCGCGCTGTGTCACGTGAACTACAGACCCCAGAAATCTGTGCACACTCCTGATACTTTGTAAACTCGTTGCAAGTTGTGTTTGGTGTTATGCTCGGTATGTGGGCAGTTCGGTGCAGTGTGTTTAGGTGTTCCATTTCGCCCCAAAGCTTGTGGCGGTGTAAGTGCTTGGGACGAAACAATCAGGCTGTCCAAAATCCTAACGTTTCGTGTTTGCTTTTTCTGATCATTGACACTGCGTCACTGGTTCTCTTAAATTGTACACGAGTTGTGTGTACGTGTGTGTAGTCCTTGTTCCTCTGCATCGTTGGCCATGACAGTTGTTTACACGATTTCAACGCCTTGATAAGTAAAAAGAACGTTTTGTAAAAGTTGTTTTCCTTTCATATTGCGTATAAAGTCCGCAATTCGTTTAAATTGTTCCGTATTATAAACGACCATAACTGACGTCATGAAATTCTTATTAAGCAGTGTAAGGTATGCTGTAAAAATATTTAAACTGTACTTTTGTATAGTACTGTACCTAAAGTCTCTTTGGAAAAGAGCATCATCTAAATGTTCATGTATTTTGACATATCAGCTAAAACAACCACCTCTTGCTTACCTGCATCACAAGCCCAAGGTGTTCAAGGTGTCTCCCCTTGTGGTACAAGTTTATTCATAATTGTGCCCCTTACCGTGCAGAGAACTGTCTTTCACATCTGTGAAACCTTGTGTGAAATTGTTCATTCTGTGATCTGGACATTGTCTGAACACTTTAATATAAAAAAAAACACAGCTATATGGGGTACTGTACATGTATTGTATATATAAATATCCATTATACTGCCCTAATTCCCATATATTGTTTATATTATTTACTATTAACATTGATCACCAACTTTATTTTCATTTTTTTGCTATTTAAGAAGGGCAAAATCATATTTCACTGTAGACCTGCATGCAGAACATTCATTCTCCTGGTCCCTCCTTACCCGGCACTTTCTTATTGCTCTCTCTTGCTCACAGACACATTTCTGTCAAGAGAAACTGTCTTTTAGGTGACGGCACAACGCAGGTACTGTTGTATTTATGATTTGAGCAGGGAACTGAGAAGCATGCAGAAACTGAAACAAACATGAAGCTTTGGAGAGCGAGTGGATTTAACTCTGTTGTGGTGCATCTCAACGACGCAGTTCTTGTTTCTAGGCTTGTTAATCTGTACCTGTCCCACGAGCCGCTTTTCTTATGCATATTCAGCACACTTAATTTAGGTGCAAATAAGGATCAAAACATCGCCCAGCATTCAGTCTGATACACTGATGCTGCATGTGCTTAATCCAGTCTTCTGTACTCTATGAGGCACTGCTATGTGCATCATTACAACTGATAATGTCTATGGCAGGATAATATAACTCTTGTATAAGAGCATTTTTTAAAAGTCCATACATATTTTTAGTGATAGTATCAAGAGTTTTGCTATGCCAGACCACAACACTTGATTTTGTAACTTCTTACCTATTTGTTGTGCTGTGAATTCCTAGCACCTATTTCTGATCAGATCACATGCAAGTTATTCTTTTGATGATTGGATTTTGGCATGTACAGTCGTAGCCAAAAGTTTTGAGAATGGCAAAAAAGTTTTCACAAAATATGCTGCATGATTTTTGAAGGCGGCAATTTGTTTTAACTCTAGATTGTGAAGAGTGATCAGATGAATTGTAATTAATTGCAAAGGCATTCCATGCAATGAAATTGACTTTGTCACAAAAATGACTGCAGCCCTACAAAATGGCCTGTAAACATTAACAACGTTTTAATGATGATCTTGTTAGCTTAGGAGAAAAGGTTTACCATGGTTAGCCCAAAGGAAACACGTGAAGTCATCATTGCATTGCATCAAAAGGTTTTTCCAGGCAAGGACATTGCTGCTTGTAAGACAGCACCCCGATCAACCATTTATCAAATCATCAAGAACTTTAAAAAGAGAAGTTCAGTTGCAGTGAAGAAGGCTTCAGGCGCTGAAGAAACGTCAGGACTGTCTCCAAAAGAGGATGCAGCTACGAGATTGTGTCACCAGCAGAGTTTGAATGCACAGTGAAATGAAGGATTTTGGAGGACGGCTTGGTGTCAAGAAGGGTAGCAAAGAAGCTGCTTCTCTCCAAGAAAAGCATCAAGGACAGACTGACATTCTGTAGGAAGTATAATTGGACTGCAGAGGACTGGGATAAAGTTATTTTCTTTGATTCAAAAACAGTCTGATCAGATTGTTTGGGACATCTGGAAAAATGATTGTCAGAAGAAGAAAAGTTAAGCGCTACGTGAGACCATAAATAAGGAGTGGTATCAAAACATCCTCCAAGAGCAACTTCTCCCAATGGTCCAGGACCAATTTTTAGATGAACAATGCTTTTTCCATCATGAGCACCATGTCACAAGGCAAAAGTGATAACTAAGCGTCTTGGTGAAAACGACATTTTTGGTCTATGGCCAATAAACTATCCAAATCTCAATCCCATTGAGAACCTGTCGTCAATCCTCAAAAAGAAGGTGAACAAACAAAAACTGTGATCAACTCCATCCACTGATTTGGCAAGAATGGGTTCCCATCATTCCAGATTTTGCGCAGGAGCTGATATCCAGCATGCCGAGGTGAATTACAGATCTTACAGAGGAACGATCAACACTGTAAATGTTGAGTCTTTGATTAAACTGGATGTATTTCCCAATAATAATGTAAAAAAACATATGAGTTAATTATACTTGTACCTCATCATACTGCATGAAACATCTGAAAAACATAAGGCAGCAAAACATTGTGAAAAACAAAATTTGTGCCATTCTCAAAACTGTGTATCATGTATCAAACTATTCTGAAACATCTTTGCAGTGATGCAGATTTTTTTCTTTGCTTACTTAATCAGGCTATAAATGGTCCAATAAGAGTTGTATTCTTCATCTTACAGTCCATACCTTGGCAAGAATGATTCCACTTTTTTCCCAACTTGTTTGTCTCTTTATACCATTCTCCTGCTATGTGATTATCCTGCTCTGGCCAATTATCCTTATTTTCAGATCCTCAGTCAGCTGCTTAGAAGTGCCAGTGGCTGCTCAATAAAAGCACAACAACCTTAAAAGCTTGAAGAGTCAAGTCGGATTTTGAGTCAGTCAGTACAGTTCAGAGACCTGTACACCAGAAAACACCATTGGATTATTTGAAGAAAAATTCGGTTTGGTATGGGCGCAGTTCTTTAGATCATAAAATATAATAGTGTGACAGAAAAAATGTGAATTTGGAATACTATATAAACTGTTTTGTTGACAGTGGGGTGTTTTTTTTTTTTTGTTTTTTTTTTTTTCTCATGGACACTGTCCAAAGTGACAATTTCACAAGTAATCAATTTGCTGGTATTCCATAAGTCATTTTATATGAGAGACGAGCATTATAGAGATCTGACTTTATATTCACTTGAAACAGTGACAAGTGGATCCAGTCATAAAATAAATTTCTCCGGATTGATTCACAATATTGCCCAGGCGTTTTGCTCGAATGTTAGAAACATCTAAAGATTAGTTATTTGCTGTGTAAACAATGAGTCAAAAGTCAGAGGACGTGCTGCCAAAACCATTGTTGAAATGTCTTTGTCGCTAGCCTTTCGAACAACCACTACATGGCTTGGCCTCTGCAGTTCCAGTTACTCAGAATTTGGCTGTGAGGGATGCAACAGTGCTGTGTGAAACCGGTGGGGTTTCTCGGTGTCTGTTGTTAAACCGCAAGAAGGTCCTGGGTCCTTTCTGTGTAAAGTCTGCATGTCCTCCCTGTGTCTGTGTGGGTTTACTTCAGGTACTCTGGATTCCTCCCAAAGTTCAAAGACATGCATGTTAGGTTAATTGATTACTCTAAATTGGCATTGACTCGAGTGTGTATATAAACTAGTCCTGATATAACCTTGTGTGCGTCGCTGAAATGGCCACTGTTGCCAGTAGTGAAGATAAACCTTGGTTTGTGACAGGTAGTAATTGTCAGTTAAAACAAATAATATTGATTTTCTATTACAGAGGAAAATGAACAGCTGGTTCTCATAGTTATTGTGTTGGATGTGGGAATGAGGTTCAGGACTAAAGACCTGAGTGAGTGGAGTCCATGATTTGTTTCAGTAAAAAATATTATGTCAGCATATAACTTGTGAATCTTATCAGTATTTATGTCTATGAGAAAAGCCTTGACCTATATAGGTTGCCATCCGTAAAGCAAAATTAGGTGTGTGTGTCTGTGTGTGTCTGTGTGTGTCTGTGTGTGTCTGTGTGTGTCTGTGTGTGTCTGTGTGTGATCTTGAGAGAGAGGTGACTGATGTTGGCTGATGTCTGCTTCTCCCTCACAGATTTTCAGCTGAACTCCCACTTGTCCACACTGGCTAGCATCCACAAGATCTACCACACACTGCATAGGCTGGTAAATGCCCTTTTCTTGATGTGCTTGCGCTTAACCGTGACACCACAGGAATGCCATCTCAAATACAGTTCTGGAAAAATTACTGCAAAATGATCCGTTTCTCTGGTTTTACTGTGTGTGTAGGCAAAATGGAACAATTTTGTTTTGTTCTACAAATGAAAGATACATTTCAAATAAAAACATTTATTTGCAGCATTGGCCAAGGATTTATTTGCTTTAAATGACAACTGGTATTATTGTTTTAACACTAAAAAACCCCCCAACTCATTAATGTAACTAAGAAAAGTTCAGAAATCAGTATTTAAAAATCACATTTTATGTTTCTTGTAATTTTCTGCATTAAATAAGGTAATTTAGGTTTAGTTGATCAACCGTGTGTCAGTTTTGGAATTCAGCAGATAATGGATTAGAATTTCTTCTGTACATTTGGCCACGTTGATTTTAGGAAAATTTTTACTGGTCTCAATTTTTCCAGAGCTGTAGCTTTATTGTTTTGAAATAGCTGTGTTATGTGATTCCTTCATTATGTCATCATTTCTAATGGTGCCAGCTGATTGGTTTAGTTTTTCATCTATCTCAGAAAGAATGTGTAACTTTAAGCTAGCTCTAGTTATTCCAAGACACAAAAACAATGATAAATGACATACAGGTACTCCCCATTTTAAAATGGCTCAACTTAAGATATTTCGGGAATCTGGTAGTTCACGTAAATACACATTCAGCAGAAACTTTTCTCTGAATGTTGAATACTAAATGTATTTTATATTTTTTTTATGGCACAACACTGAAGACATGACACTTTAATACAATGTAAAGTAGTCTGTCTGCAGCTTGTATAACAGTGTAAATTTGCTGTGCTGTTACTACTGACAATAAAAGTGAGTACACCCCTATGAAAATGGCCCAAATTGTTCCTAAAGTGTCAATGTTTTGTGTGGCCCCATTACTTTCCAGCACTGCCTGGTTAATGCTTCTCCGTCACATTGACCCAAAGACAAGGTGATCGCGTTGACGCCGCCGTTTTAAATTTATAATTATGCGTTGATGTCATGGCGCCGCAATGTAATCCACCGCTGCAACGCTAGAGGGAGTGTTTGAGGGATTTATGGCAATGGCTTTGATGATGTTGATGTTGATGGATTCAGAGCTGATTAATATTGAACAACAAAGGTTGGTAATAAAAATGCTGGGTAAACGAAAGAGAAGAATGTGGTTTGTACGCCTTTTGAATGAATTGACATAACTCTAGCTAGATTTTACGAATGGCGTCTTGTATACAGAACGAACCAGAAAAGCCGAGTACCGGAAATTATGTATAGTGGCCCGCTGTATGTCGCTTTGGACATGTAGTTAGAAGGTTTTGCATGTGCACGTTGGGTGACGTAGAGGATCTGCGGAGATGATTCACGTCAGCGCAACCATGCTGTGGCAATGTGACGGAGAAGCATAAACCAGGCATTGTTTGACAATGCATCACAGATTCTCAATAGGGTTTGGGTCTGGAGACATACTTAACCTTTACCCTAAGTTTCTTTAGCAAGGCAGTGGTCATCTTGAAGGTGTGTTTGGGGTCAGTATCATGTTGGAATATTGCCCTGTGGCCCAGTTTCTGAAAGGAGGGGATCATGCTCTGATTCAATATGTCACAGTACATGTTAGCATTCATGGTTCCCTCAATGAACTCGGCAAATCTGGCAGCACTCATGTAGCCCCAAACCATGACATTTCCACCACCATGCTTAACTGTAGACAAGACACACTTGTCTTTGTACTCCTCACCTGGTTGCCGTGACACACGCTTGACACCGTGTGTTGAGTAGTCACATGGTATCGGGGAGTGAAAATGGCTAATTTGGCCATTTTATCTTCGGGGTGTACTCACTTTTGTTGCCAGTGTTTAGACATTAATGGTTGTGTAGAGTTAGTTTGAGGACACAGCAAATTTACATTGTTATACAAGCTGTAGACTAACTACTTTACATTGTATTAAAGTGTCATGTCTTCAGTGTTGTCCCATGAAAAGATATAGTAAAATAGTTAGAAAAATGTGAGGGATGTACTCACATTTATGAGATACTGTACTGTATATAGCTTTGCCAATGGCCATCATGTACTGTAGCTTAGATTTAAAAGTTGTCTTTTTCACTGGGGTAGTCTCATGGACTGTTACGTTTTCTACTTTAGTTTTCTAGTTTTTAGTACTCTCCTTAAGGGGGGTAAAGCAGGGAGCATCTGTATAGCTATAGATTTAAGATAAACAGGAGTCAGCGTCCTGCTTTCTGCACAGTCTTCCTTTGCACAGCGGTATGCTAATGCTCTTGACAGGCTCTGCTGCATTGTATGTTGTTAGTGTCCGCGCATGAGAGGAAGGGTGTATGACTTTGTTTCTCCTTAGAATCTCACTGAGGACGTTGGCCCAGACACTCACCCCACAGGTAATGGCCACCGCACTAAGCACATCAACTCAAAAGAGAATTTTTCCATATGATCCGAAAAATAATCGATAGTTTGTGTTTTTCTGTCTTTTTAGCCTGCTGCTCCAAAGTCATGCCCCCCAGAAAAAAGAGGAGGCCCACTGCAGGAGACGACCTGTGTGCCAAAAAGAGCCGGCAGGACAAGTAAGCCTCATGAATCCATCACTTTCTATAATCTAGAGTTTATCTTATGCATTAAAGATGACCTCACACTGTCTAAAGCTTTTTTTTGAATGTCTCATTTTGAGAGTCCGTTCCTTTAAATGATAATGAACCCTGCCCTGATTATTAGCAAGTCTTACTGTGTCGGTCTGTGAAGTGGCATAAGAGTACAAAAAGTATGTAGATCCAATCCAGTACACACTGCTCGACAGTATGCAGTATGCTCTTTCAGTATGCGAGTGTGTAGTATTCACTGAACGATGTCATGCTATATATCTTAGACCAGACGTTTTCTATTGCTTGTTTCTCGGATGTCCCTACTTAAGAATCTACTTTATTTAAAAATAAATCTTTATTTATCAGCACGTTTCAATTTCTTGTGGACTGTGGAATCAATACAAGGAACAAGGATTTTTTTTACATACAATTAAATTAAAGTGAATCTGGAAAAAAATTAAATGAACAGAAGAAAACGGTAGGCTCTCCATTGGAGGGCGGAAAAGGATAAAAAATAAAAGTTTCTCTTTTTTTTCTGAATTTGAACCATTGGTGCTGCGGCGGAAATACAAAAATTTTTTTTTGCAAAACGAGCAATCAAAAAAGTCTGGCCTTAAACTAAACGTGTAAGCCATTTTATGTCCTCAGCTTAAAATGTTTCCTGATGCAGTATGTCATGTGGAGACTTGCACTGAATCCTCTTGGCTTTCAGGCTGGCCAGATAGCATTAGCGTTTTTTTTTAATAAATAGTCCCCCAAAATGACTAGGTTCAGATTTTCCAGTTTGTTGATTGGTGGGAGTTTTACATAATATGTTCCCTTTAAATTAGTCATCCAAACACACACACACACACACACACACACACACCCACACACACAGACATTACCAGTACATCTGTTCATCAGTCTACCAATTAGCAGGTCAGACTAGTGTTTGCAGAAATATGTTGTTTATATAATATGATGCATCAGTTGAAATTAAAATAAGTGAAATAGCCAATTAATTAATCCAATTAAAACATTCACTTTTTGATCCTTTTAAATCAATTTGTTTATGTTCAATTATTGCTGTCCTCAGTACTCATGATATACGTCATTAGAACTTTACATACATATTTCTTCCTCAATTTCATTGTGTCTCTTCTCTGTCTACACAAATTCATGCAACTCTGGGTGCAAGAGCAGGAACAACCCTAGACTGGCCACACACAGTCATGCACACAGTCACACACTAAGGGCCACTTTTAGAGACACCAGTTAACCTAACACGCATGTCTTTGGACTGTGGCAGGAAATCAGAGTACCTGGAGTAAACCCACACAGACACAGGGAGGACATGCAGACTCTAGACAGAAAGGACCCAGACCGCTCCTGGGATTGAACCCAGGACCTTCTTGCTGTGCCCCATCATGCGTATAATAATTGCATTTGCAATATATGTAGAGCTTGTTACTGTATGTCAAATAGGCAGTTATTTAGCAATTATAAAGAAATTTCTGAAACTTGCCATACTGCCTGTAAGCAAGCAGTACAAGTGAGATCTTGTCTGTTTCAGTATTTAATCAATTTAAATTCCTGAGTAAAAAATATTCCCATAACATATCCTTTTAAATCCTACTGTAGTATCGACTATTAAAGATAGACTATTGGATTATTAAAACTTTACCATTTTGGAAAATACATTATACTGTTTTGATATACAGTCATATCTCACTGGGGCAGCACGGTGGTTCGGTGGGCAGTACCGCTTGCCACACAACAAGAAGGTCCCGGGTTCAATCCCAGGGTGTTTCTTTGTGGAGTCTGAATATCCTCCCCGTGTCTCTGTGGGTTTACTCTGGGTACTCCGGTTTCCTCCCACAGTCCAAAAACATGCGTGCTAGGGTAATCGGCGTCTCCAAATTCCAGCTGGGGTGTTTTGCATACAATGGCAAACACCTGCACGCCGGTCCCAAGCCCGGATAAATGGCGAGGGGTAGAAAAAGCAATGGCAAACTACTCCCCTATCCTGCCGAAATACTTCATGGATCACATCGATGAAGGACAGAAATGTATGAAGATCGTTGATCCATCAAGTGACCGAGTGTAGGCTGTGACTGTACGGTTAATCCCATCCATATCCCACTATCTGAATATAAACTAAAACATCCGAGACGTGAAGATGCTTCTTTTTTCCTAAATGTAATATAATGTATTCTGTTACAAATCCTGTAATTAACATAACAATTATAGTAAAAAGTTTACAAAATTGAAAGTGTAAATTTTTTTTTTTGATACATTTCAGAATTGATTAGTACTCGGAATGTCTGTGTATATGTACAGTGCAAATGCATGCATTCTTAAATATTTCTTCTGGGATGGTGTCCTCTGATTTTCAGTGTCTTCAAAAAACAGGAGTCATCACATATTCAGGAGGCGGAGGCTTTTTCCAGTAAGAGATGTCTGGAGTGGTTTTATGAGTATGCAGGTAAGTCTTACCTACGCACTGTGAAAGCTTCTTCTATTTTGCTCTGAATACCCAACTGACTGATGTAAGCGTTAATATATTTGACAGAACCTCACACCACCAGTTAAGACATGTAGAAACCCTAAAATAAATGTTTTATAATATATTATTCCTTTGGCTTAAATAAACCTGAATTGATTGGACTTAAATTGGCATGTTTGGCATCAATAATTGTGCTTATAGCAAAAAGTGCAATGTGATTACTGTTATGTGTGTGCACGTGTTTCTAGCAGGCTGTGACGAAGTGGTTGGGCCGGAAGGCATGGAGAAATTCTGTGAAGATATTGGTGTGGAACCAGAGAATGTACGCTGTTTGATTACACTAAACTCTACGAGTGATACCACTTTGATATTCATTTGTGTCACCTAACCAATCACAGGCAACCGTGAGCTGATAGAAATTCCTAAGACATTCCAAAAGTAATAATTCAACTTATGGAATGAAAGGGGGAAACGGGATGTTGTGCCAACAGCAAGTCCAGTGAGCAGCAGTTATGTGGACAGACACTTTGTTGATGAGAGAGGTCAGAGAGGAATGGGCTGACTGATTTGAACTGACTGATATAAAGTGTGCAGTTGTGGTTCTGTGATTGAGGGATCAGAATTTAAACCTACTACTGGTGTTTGCAGTTATCAAAGAAGACACTGCTGGGCAACTGGGCAATTAATTTCCTTAAATCTTTAATTGCATCCAATGGTGTCTCACTTGGAAGTTGTGAAAAAATGCTTTGTTGCTTTGAGTGACAAGTTTGAACAAACAAGCATTTAAAATCAAATGCTAAAAAATTGGGGTAAAGGGTATTGTTTTTATAGCTTTTGTTTCTCTAGGACACCACATAATCTACAGTGTGAAATGTAATGTTTATTCTCTTCAGCCACAGGTTAAAGTCCCAATCCATGTACCAAATAATGAATAGTATGTTGGTTTTTTGGTTTGGCCCTCTGTTTAGTACATTATTTTTAATTAATTGAATTAGCATGATCCTGGTCAGGGTCACTGGAAAGTTGGTACCCAGGCACACCACACACAAAGGGCTTTTAAAAAAATACCAGTCAACCTAAAACACTTCTAAAACACATTTCTTCGGAATATGGTAAAAAAACTGGAACGGCTAGAGTAAGCCCATATAGACACATGCAGACTGGGATCGAACCAGGGACGTAGGACCCACAAAGGACATCGTGCCACTCGTTCAAAAACATCTCGATCACAAAAAAGGCTTTAATCATATAGTCATTAACAAAAATTGTGAGCATAATACCAGTACAATCTATGAAGTACAGTAGATTTTGAAACTAATGTTTGTGTGTGTACAGGTGGTGATGCTGGTGTTGGCATGGAAACTGAATGCTCAGAGTATGGGATACTTTACGTTGCAGGAGTGGCTCAAAGGAATGGGATCATTGCAGTAAGACACAATTTATTTTCTAGCCTTTTGCTCACTGATTACTTGATTAGGTACACCTGTGTGATTCGACACTCATTGTCTATTTTATCAGTTTCTCTTACCACATAGAAGCACTTTGTAGTTCTACAATTGTAGACTGTAGTCCATCCATTGGATGTTGGGTTATCCTCAGCACTATAGGTGACACTGATGTGGTGGTGGTGTGTTATTGTGTCATGCCGGTATGAATGGATCAGACACAGCAGTGCTGCTGGAGTTTTTTAAACACTTACCCCCCTGTGCACTCTTAGACCCACTTTTTAGAGGTTGAGTTAGAGACAGCAGCTCATCTGCTGTTGCACAGGTGGTCATCCTCTAATACTTCATCTGTGCTCACGGGGCCACTGGTGGCCAGATATTTTTGTTTGGTGGAGTATTTTCAGTGCAATAGTGATGCTGCTGTGTCTGATCCACTCGTATCAACACACAATGGTATCTGATCTGTGCTGGTCCTGTGGTGGTCTATAATCGTAGAACCACAAAGTACTTCTATATGGGAAGTGGAACTGATACATTTGGCAAAAAGTTCAGAAACCAGGTTCTGTACCTAATAAAGTGACTGGTGAGTATACACTACCTATAGAAAATCCTCATAACCCTTTGAAATAGTCACTTTTTTATCTTACAGTCTGAAATCAAAACATATGCAAGGTGTTTTCCAGGCTTATTTACACATTTTGCCATAAGATATTCAAGTAATGGAGAAAAGCACCAGTTCTAAAAAAAACCCCCAAATGAAATAGCGATAAATGAAACATTAAAGTAACGGGTTTTATAAATTGATTAAGGCCAGGTTTAATACTTTTTAGAGCCACTATTTGCTTTAATCACAGCCATTTTCTCTCCATCTCTCTATTTGTTTGTCCCTGCCTGTCTCAGATGTGATTCAACTGAAAAACTCAGGAACTCCCTAGACTACCTGAGGTCTATCCTCAATGATACTACCAACTTCAAACTTATTTACCGATACGCCTTTGACTTTGCCCGGGTAAGTAAAAGTAGATGTAGGTTTGTTGGCCTAAATATTGCAATTATATTAAAGGGAATTTTTTGTTTACATTGCTTTATTATACCACACTATACATGACTATATTTCCTGTAGTCCCCTTGTCTGTATGTGAATATTAGTCATAATACAGTCGAATCCGGTTAATTGGACCACATCAGGTCCTAATAACCTACTGGTCCGATTAAACGAACATGCCCTATGTTACAAGACGGAAAGTGCTATGTAACATATTAAACGTTTATTAAACCTTTATTCTGCGATTTACAGGTATTGTGAACCTACAAACAAGAACTACTGTTGCTTACGAACTTTGTTCATTGAAAAATAAATTTGCAACTTCGCAAGTTTTTCGAAACGATCTACAACACAATGTATAGGTGCCCAGCATGCGAAGCATAATACTGTATAACACAAGTTCTTACTAAATTCTTGTCAACGTTTGAAGAACTTATCCAGTGTGATCTGACGCGTTCTCTTGACGGACTGCACTTGAACAAAATCAAGAAAG
>JAVSBV010110507.1:0-36835 GCA_033117975.1 Parotocinclus spilosoma | reverse complement strand
GGTGACCCCAAACTTTTGAACGGTAGTGTATATATATATATATATATATATATATATATATATATATATATATATATTAATTCATCTATTCTTTCAAATCAAAGTACAATTTAGTGTCCAGGTGGAAATCTATGTATGCAATGTTCATATTATTTTATGATAGTGACCATAGATTTAATTTGAAATAAATTATTTGTGCAAGTATTCTAATTTTCTCAGTTGCTAAAACACTAAACCCTGTTGTCTGAAACAAGCAGCAAAGCACAGGTGTTGCAGCTTGAACACAACTACTGAAAATTGAGCACATGTGGCTGAATGTGAAGAAACCAATGTCTTCTGTTGTTGTAATGTATTTCTTTGTATATAAATAATTTCTATTTTTTTTAACACAGTACATAATTACTAATTTTGAATGAGATGAATTTTCCTTTGTGGACAAGAAATATTTCTACAGCTTCATGATCTTATCATTATGTTTTTCTTTTTTCAGTGTTGTGTGTAATGACTGTTCGGTGCTGTTTTGCATGTTAATTGACTCAAAGCCTGATCTGACAACATTGTTTGGTTTTAAGCACTGTTTGAACCATTTTGAGACAATAGTCTGGTTTCTGTAGGAAGAGTTAGAGGTTTTGATTTAAGTAGCAATAAACGTCCATTTTATCCATAAAAATGTATTAGAAGTGCTGATAAATGAGACTCATAGCAGTAAAAATAATAATGAACTAAATTTGCATCAATGCTTCTTTCATCATAATTCCATTGCTGCCTCACAATCCTGTCAATGAAACACTAGAGCCAGTAAGAATCCATGAGGCCTGTTCCAACATAACTGATTCTTCTCAGCTGGAGAATATCTGTGTGGATGAGGTCAAGAAAAACATAACAAAATAGACAGTTTTCATTTTGTCTGTTTATTATTAAAAGATTTTTATGACGTTTATTATCACAAAGTATTGAAATACAGGCATCTGAGGTATATTCATCTGTATACAAGAATTGATTGAAAAGTGTGTGAAAGAATAAAAATCAATTAACAGAACTTAAAAGAGCAAAACACAAAAACATATTTTGAGTCATTTTAGCTTTTTACCCATGGCATAAAAATAGGTTTTGGTCAGAAATACAGTGATTAATAATTCATAGATATCATTTAACAAACTGCCAATAACTGAAAATAAAATATACATCTCATAATACTCCCTAATACACCACAAACAGGATAACCATACTGGATTCTCTTACTTATATATTCCTACAAATTTGAATTTATTGTTAGACATATTGGAAATAAAACGTTTTCAGATCCCACAACATTGGTAGGGCAATCATCTATGTCTTAGTTTCTTTGGCATAAATAGCAGTTTATATTGATTAAGGTGTGTAGGTATAGTGATGCTTGACTGTCAAAATTAAAGGCTTTTTATTGAAGACATGTTATTTTAAGGCATTCTCTTATTGAATATACAGCTAGTATATTTAAACTGATTATATAATTCAGTTCACTGCCTTATATGATCAGTAGGCCTTCCAGCACAGATCAAAATTTTAGGTTAAAAAATGTTTCGGTGCAATATAAGTTATACTGACTGAATACAACATTTAAGAATCTCATAAGAATTCATAAATTATGATTGAAGACTTCAAATAATGTAAAAAGAAGAAAATGTTATTCACGTTGTATACATTTACTGTATGGTGTGTCAATATCATATTTCTTAAGGGACATAATGTTCCATTTTGGTATGTATGAAAAATGCATACTAATATTTTTATTTGTAATTTGTAAATTTTATTAGTATAGATTTGCCATACAAATTGCTACTGATTTCCCAGATTCACAGTCTGATTTGATATTGAGATTAAACAATTACATTTAGCTCTTGAAGAACATCACAGGTAATCACATTACATGATTAAAAAAAAACTCATCAACAGAGACATATCTTGTTGACAGAAATGGACTAACCATGTTGTTACATGAAAGAGGTGAATCAGTCTTTTGCCGTTACTGTACATGACTGAAATGCACATGAAACTGACTGAGATCTACCCTGTAGAAAAAAATCAAACATTCCCTGCATGGTACTCTAGTGGTCTTACAGAGTGAGGAGAGAGGCAAAGACTCAAGACCCCCATTGCCCCTCTGTGTTGAGTGATCACCATACCAAGCAAGTCTTTTCAGGCACCATGTTGTCTTGTTTCTGGCACTTAAAAGCTTTGGCAAACTCTGGAAAATTCTGCAAAGATCCAAGGACCCTGAAAGAAGAATCAAATAAAGCTTATATATAGTAGCTGAATCTATGTATGTGTTATTGAAAATATTTAAGCAACCAATCCCAGGCAGCAACACAATGACTTTAAGCAAGTAGACATGGTCAAGACAATCTGCTGGATGCCAAACTGAGCACCAGAATAGTGAAGTAATGTGACTGATGAGCTTGGATATGACAGCATTTAAACATTGCATTACCTCAAGCTAGTACAAACGAGATTATCTTGTATATGTCCATGTATTACAACCTTCTCCTTGTTTCTACATTCATTTTGGCATTGTCAATGTATTTCGTTCCAATTATGCACTTTGTAGTTCTACAATTGAAGACCATCCATCTACTTCTCTACATACTTTCTTTTGTCCCTTTCAATATGTTATTTAATGGTTGTGCTTGTATGAGTGAATCAGACACAGCAGGCTACTGCATTTTTTTAAACACCCCTGTGTCATTCATGGACTAAAATATTGTCCACCAGCCAAAAATGTCCAGCCACAAGAGCACCGGTGAAGAGTTAGAGCAAGCTACAAGGTGTACTTTACAGGCAGACAAACTTACTTGTGGACTAGCCTGCTTGCAAACCTCAAACGCATGTTGTGCATATATATAGTGTGATTTTTCATGTCATCAAGCAAACACTAACATGTACAGTGGTGTGAAAAAGTGTTTGCCCCCTTCCTCATTTCCTGTTATTTTGCATGTTTGTCACACTTAAGTGTTTTCGGAACATCAAACCTGGTCTGGAAAGGGTTATAAAGTCATTTCCAAAGCTTTGGGAATCCAGTGAACCACAGTTAGAGCCATTATCCACAAATGGAGAAGACATGGAACAGTGGTAAACCTTCCCAGGATTGGCCGGCCGCCCAAAATTACTGCAAGACGCAGCGACGACTCATCCAAGAGGTCACAAAAGACTCCACCCTAACGTCCAAAGAACTGCAGACCTCACTTGCCTGAGTTAAGGTCAGAGTTCATGCCTCCACCATCAGAAAGAGACTGGGCACAAATGGCCTGCATGGCAGAGTTCCAAGAAGAAAACCACTGCTAAACTAAAAAAAAGAACATTAAAGCTTGTCTCAATTTTTCCAAAACGCATCTTGTTGTGTTGATGATCCCCAAGCCTTTTGGGAAAACATTCTGTGGACCGATGAGAGAAAAGTTGACCTCTTTGGAATGTGTGTATCATTACATCTGGCGTAAAAGAAACACTGCATTCAGAAAAAGAACATTATACCAACAGTAAAATATGGTGGTGGTAGTGTGATGGTCTAGGGCGGTTTTGCTGCGTCAGGACCTGGAAGACTTGCTGTGATAAATGGAACTATGAATTCTGCTGTCTACCAAAAGATCCTGAAGGAGAATGTCCGACCATCTGCTCCTGGCCTCAAGCTGAAATGAACTTGGGCTCTGCAGCAGGACAATGATCCAAACCACACAAGCAAGTCCCCCTCTGAATGGCTGAAGAAAAACTAAATAAAGTACTGACCTGAATCCTATTGAGATGCTGTGGTATGACCTTAAAAAGGCAGTTCATGGTCGAAGACCCTCTAATGTAACTGAAGTTATTGCAAACACTTGGTTGCAGTTGTGGCTACTAAGGGTGGCCCAACCAGTTATTAGGATTAGGGGGCAATCACTTTTTCACACAGGGCCATGTAGGTTTGGGTTTTTTTTCTCCCTTAATAATAAACAACTTCATTCACAAATTGCATTTTGTGTTTACTTGTGTTGTCTTTGTGAACTATTTAAATTGGTTTGATGTTCCGAAACACTTAAGTGTGACAAACATGCAAAAAAACAGGAAATGGGTAAGAGGGCAAACACTTTTTTACACCACTGTATGTTGTATGTATATTGACTAATTTTCAGATGAGACCAAAGCAATATTGGATCAGATTTCAGTTTGGGATTAAACTTAAGTTGGCAGAGACAAATCCCTAATATGAGTGCACGAAAAGTTGGAAAATTACAGCAAAACTATAATGCCTGCTTTTATTCAAACCAATGTCATCAGTTGAGGTGGGGAAGATCCAAAGCAAAGCAAACCCTCACAACCACAGGTTCAGTCAAAATACCAAGTCATGTTCTTAAACCATCTGCTAGGCAACTGTCCAGTGATGACACTGTTATCAACAACATGTCCCTTACAAAGGCTACCTGTTTAAAACCACAACAATAATAAAAAAAGAAATGGCATGTGTCAGTAAATCCAGGCCTGGGGCACTCACTCCTGTCATTACTAAATGCTATATATCACTCACTTGTAAGATGGGAGATGTAAAAGGCTCTCCATAGTCTAGGGCTACCACATATACTCACCTAATAGGCATTCACATCATGCAAGTATAGTGTAACAAAATTCTTCTGGATAACAGTGTTTCAGTTTCAGTGCAGTCTTGTATGGACACTGAGTTCTAGAGGACTGGCTATCTGTATATGCGAGTATGTTGGTAGACACCAAAGTGAATTTCTACATGTGAAACCCACATATATTTGCACTGTCACACATGGAGAGACTGATGTAATTATATAGTTTAATCTGAACTTACCTATACTTTCCTGGACTATGGACATCAGTTTTGATGGAATTAACAGCATGTTCAGGTCTATGTGTTCCACACCAGACCTGGAAAACCAAGGAGGATAAATGTGGGCTTGTTCAAAGAATTTACCACTCTGGCTTAATGCCTAAATTCTCACCTGTGCAAAGTTTAGAAAGAAGAGCTGCTCATGGTTAAGGTCAATTCCAGGCAATGGAGCTTCCTTTCCATGTTTCTTGACATAGTTCTGGTAAGCCTGTAGTAAATAATAATGAGTGCAATGCAATTTCTGCATGTTAGCCTGTTTTTTATTAAAAAAAGAACTAGTGCTTTGAATTTTCATGTCTGGATTGCAATGTATACTTCCCCTTCTTAGAATAAATATATTAGTGATAGTAAACTATAAAATCCATGATAAACCAGTGTTTTCTCCAATATTGATCATAGCATTTGTGAATAAGGATTAAGCTAATAAGAGTTATCAACTGGAGGCGCATGCTAGCCATTACTAGTTACAGCTATCACTTTTGAACTCAAATCCATTTAAATCCATTTAGCTGACTGGAAGCAATAAAATATACTTATATAGCAGTGTAGAAAAAAACAGTGTAGTAAGACAGCATATTTAAAAAAACGCTAATGATGTTCTGCCCTTACCTGATATGACTGACGAATACCCCCATTGTCTGCAATGTTCTCCCCAAGTGTGTTATTCCCGTTCAGCTGCTCAGGTAAGGTAGCCGAAGAATAAAAATGAAATAAAGATCAAAAAGACACAGAGAGCACATAGAGAAAGTTTGTGAGAAATTTCAGCTTAACTGATTGACCAGAAAACAATTTCAGAATCACATGATAGAAGTGTTATTATTTATTTAAATTCAATTAATGATTACAACTAGATATTTATTGAATAGAGAATTTGAATAAAGAATGTCTGGAGCAACTTACAACTCATACAGTCTTAAAACATGAAAGTTGTGGGTTAAATAACTTAATCAAGGGCCCAACAGTGGAAATGCTAAGATATAAGCTGCATAAAAACACCATGCCAAGCACACAGTGTGATGAGTGTTATTAATGAACAGATATGTGCTTACATTTTGTCCATTGGCCAGGTCCCAAGAGAAGCTGCTATACTGCTCCACAATACATTTAGAAAGCTCCTGGAACTTCTGCGTTGAAGATGCTGTCCACCAGTCCTTTAAGTCACCATCTTTATCAAAATTACGCCCTGTTGGAGAACAATCACATAACTGGTATCAATTTGTGTTATTTTAGTACAATAGAAATTCAACTTGAAAGAAATAATGCCTAGCTATTGTGTTCACAATTATATAAAATTACTTTAATGTTTACTTTAAATTTAATTATATAATTAATAATTTATTGTAACTGGTTTATAATTCATTAATTACATATAGTGTGAGATCTCATAGTTTCACCACACCATTGCCAGATCAATATGGGATAATCTTTCTCACCATTGTCGTCAAAACCATGGGTGATTTCATGTCCAATCACCATCCCAATGCCCCCATAGTTGAGGGATAAAGGCTGTCCTTTACCAAAGAAAGGGGGTTGGAGAATACCAGCAGGAAATACTATAAAAATAAGAATGCACAGGAAACCAAGTATATTTGTTAAGGATTCTAAAATCAGTGTCCATAGCTATTATATCGGATTTTAATTGTATTACCTATTTGATTCCTGCTTGATGAATAGAATGCATTGACCACAGCTGCGCCTGAAATCCACCTTGGGTGAAATGGTGACATGTATATAAACTTGACAACCATTACATACATTAATGTTTTATAACAGTCTATCCTTAATACAGTACGTTTTGTTTAGCTTAGACTATAATTAAATGAAAAGTATCAAATAATGTCTAAAACAGGAAGATACAGTTGCAGAAAAGGTTTTGTAAACCCTTGGAATTTTCTGAATTACTGCATTAACCACACCTGATTTTCATGGAATACATAATACTATGAGCTGATGGATCTTCAACAGTTCAGGCTTACTTATGTAACTATGGACTAATTACTTTTCCCACATCCGATGATCCAATAAGATACGATTGCAGGTGTTGTTTATTTTTTTAGGCCCTGACTTATGTAACAAGCAACGGAATCTGTCCAAGACATATCTGGTTATGACTTATAAACAACAAACGTACAGCTAAGATACTGCTTTGAGATTCTGTGTAGATAGTGTTGAAAAATTAATTCAAAATGAATTCCTAAAGATCTAGGTCTCAACAATTTCAAAATATAAGAAATTGGGATAATACACAGCTCACAAAAATGTAGGGATATTTCATTAGGGGGTATTTAATTATTTATCATCATTCAGCTATAATTTAAAAAAAAACAATGATATAAGTATGGTGTTAATGTAAGGACACCACAGGTATCCAAAAAACACATTGCTGTCCATATCAAATATGTTAAACCCCCTTTGGGTGTTCCACAGCATTTCTTTAGATAAATCCCTAATGAAGGGTAAAGTTTTGACAGATAGACACAAAACTATGTTTGGAGTTCAAAAGGGACCACAAGCAAAGGCTATAATGACCTCATTCCAACGGTCAACTGTAGTGGAGTGAGCATCATAGGACAAGGCAGCTTGCAATCTATGAGGGAACAATGGAATTAATGTTATATAAAAAATATAATCACAGACATATTCTGAAGCTAATGGTGGATGATGCAGTAACACAGAATGGAATGTACAAATCCAATTAAAGGTCTGTGGTATGAGCTGAAAAGTGTGTTCATTCATAAATTCCCCATATTTTCTAAAACAATCCATCAACATTCGTAACATTGGTTTAATTGTTTGTTATTTAAAGTATATTAGTCATGTGACTTAAAGCTGAGACCATATTTACTAAGCAATTGTTCTTTTTGTTGTACATATTGAAAACAAGTCCAAAATGTGTGACATCTTACTCTTCTTTGTTCACTTTCATCCTTAACCTCTTCAGACGTTTCTTCTGTCCATAATACAAATTCTGCAGGATGTTCTCAAAGTATTCCTCTGAACTGTAGTTAAGCTAAAAATGGCCAAAAATGTTTTTTTTAATTAGAACACTGCATAAAATGAGAACTTAACAACAAGGTTGTAATTGTATATATGTGTATTTTGGTGGTAAATTTACAGCATCCATATACACTGATTAGGTCTTACTGTCTTCCACCTACACTCTTGACCATTTATTTCATTATGTTTAATATTTTCAGCTGATACAGTTCATAATAAAACATGTTTCTGTGAGAATATCAAGCACAATCGTGATTTTATCATTCAAATACTAATCATTTTACTAGATACACTGGTACACCATGTAGGTATTCAGTTATAAACCATGCTTTTGTTTAAAACACAATTATTTTCTAGCCATTCAGTAGTGTAAATTTCTGACCTGTTTATGTGTGCTACATTTGCACAAATAGAGCACGAACAATGCAGTCTTAGTGTAGAGCCAAATAAGTAAGATCATAGATATATTGTTTACTAACCTGGCACATGTTTGGATTTTTTTGGTAAAAAGCAGCTTAACATGGCCATCTAAGCTGGTTAAATTGATGACATGCTGATTCTCTTATCTTATGGGGTCCCAACTCAGATATGCATATACAGCATACTGTATAATAAGTGTATCAGATAAAATGTTTAACACGTGTTTTACAAGAATTAAGAATGATTGAACAGGTTATACTGAATAAGAAAATTAATTGTTGCATATTTTGTCAAAATGATGCATAGCTGTTTGTAAAAATGAAACAACATTTTAAGTCTTTACTCTATATTAGGTAATTGAATGTCTACTGGTACTAGTCAGAACTGCAGATTCAGAACTCACTTCTTTGTATTCCCCATCCAGATATGTATTGTTCATAATGTTTTCTGAGAAACCGATTCTTTCTCTAATAGCTCGAGCCTGCAAGGAGAAACAGTAAACATTTGTCATGATACAACCTCAATTCCACTAAAGTTGGGATGTTGTGTAAACCATAAATAAAAACAGACTACCATGATTTGCAAATCCTTTTCAATCGATATTCAATTGAATACACTACAAAAACATGATATATAATGTTCAAACAGATACATTTCAGAAATTCATTGATGAAAAATACCTGTTTGGAACATTCCACAGGTAAGTGTCATGATTGGGTATTAAGGGAGCATCCTCAAAAGTCTCAGTCATTCCCAAGCAAGGATGGGATGAGGTTCACCACTTTGTGAACAATTGCATGAGCAAAAAGTTTAACAGTTTTAGAATGTTTCTAATAGTGCAATCGCAAGGATAGGGATTTCATCATCTACAGTCTATAATATATTTAAAAGATTCAGATAATCTATAGAATCTCTGCAAGTAAGCAGCAAGTCTGAAAATCAACATTGGATGCCCATGACGTTTGATTCCTCAGGCGGCACTGCATTAAAAACTGACATCAATCTGTACCATATATTACCATATGGGCTCAGAAACATTTCAGAAAACCTTTCATTATCAGTGAACACAGTTCATCACTCCATCTACAAGTGCAAGTTAAAACTCTCCCATGCAAAGCGAAACCCATATATCATATATCAGGCTTCTCTGGGCCTGAGCTCATCTTTGATGGACTGACGCAAAGTAGAAAAGTGTCCTGTGGTCTGACGAGTCCACATTTAAAAAATGGGAAAGAATTCAAGCTACAAAGCCTCAACAGTTAGTGTCCTCAGTTCCCAAACGCTTATCGAATGCTGTTAAAAGGAAAGGTGATGTAACACAGTGATAAACACACCCTCATCCCAAATTTGCATCAAATTTAAAATATTTGAATATTTGCAAAATAAACAATAAAGTTTATTGATTTGAACATTAAATATCATCTTCTTATTCAATTGAATATAGGTTAAAAAGGATTTGCAAATCATCATATTCTGTTTTTATTGATGTTTTACACACCATCCCAACTTTATTGGAAAACGGGTTGTAAAACACTTATTTGTTTATGGAATGTTTGTAGTCAGCATCCTTAAAGAAAAAGATCTTTAAACTACACAACAATATTTAAACAAGAAACCTTCATCTGAAAAACATTAACACAAGCTTACTTATAGACATTATGGCTGAGATGAGGCATCAGTTAATGTATTACTTTAAAGTGCTTACTTTAATCTTAGGGCAACACAATCTCCTATTTAAACACATGCAAACAAATTCTTCAGTTCAAACCCACTTTTTCCTCTGCAGCTTTCTGGGTCTCAGCATCCATCCAGCTGAGGTCTTGAAGGTTACTAACAAACACATCTCTTATGTTGGATATCATCTCATCCATCTGAGAAATTCAGAGAATAGATTGTTAGTTACATATACAATTACTCAAGCTTAGGTACCAGTTTATGTACAAAAATGTAAGTAAGCAGAATATGTAGACCTCAAGAACACCTCAAGACTTTTTTTAAAACCCAATCAATATAGTTGAAATTATTATACAATATAGTTGGCCCGTACAGTGTTTGTTTGTGTAATATTTAGGTTTGCTATTACTGTTCATATGCTATTTTCTTTCATGCCATGTCTGTAAAGAATAATTGATGTACACAGAAGCCTCGTTTAATTATGGTTTTGTTTCTCTGTCCTATATATGTCGTGATTTTGCTCTTAGCTTAAATCACTTAAAGTATTTCAACATGTTTTTATCCATTAGAGTGCATAAGAAAATTTGTTTACTTTATGTGGGATCTGAGTGAATCAAATGAGTGCATGCGAGTTTATTACTAGATAGTTGTACACAGCACAATAGCAACTCCAAGAGTTGACAAAACTGTCTAAAAATAAGTTTCTGTTTTCTGTGACTGCCCCAGGATTTTCAACAGGGTGTAAAATTTAATTGTCTTTGTTTCTTTTTCCTTGTGTATATAGAGCTTATGGGAACTAAATTTAAATGCCCTAAAGATATATTTTAGTGTCCATTTCAAGTATGTGTGGAGAGCTGGAAATTAATTACTTTAAAGATTAGCAACCAATATTTAGAATAGATTTTAAAATAAATTAAGAAATAATGCAAAACCCCAGGCCCACATACCGTTCTGAACCTGTAATAGCATGCTTAAAGAGGAAGAACTTTGTGTAAAGCAAGCAAACGCCAGTTCACATGGGCAAGTCTTTAAATCAGAATAACAGTCTGTTCCATAGACATTAAAACTGGGCAAATAAGCCAGTAACACTGTATTTATTGGCCACTTTTACTTGATTTGATTTTCAGTGTGCTCGGACATCATTAGGTTCTCACAGTTCATCACTGAACTTTCTCTACTCTTTACTGTACTCTAAAGACTCTTTAATGTATTTGGATTTATATGTTTATGTAACGTCTCATTAGCATCAATGCATTTTCATGACAGGTAACAAAATTATTTTACTGCTGTTCAGATGGCTGAGTGAACTAGCTGACCTAATGTTTTTGGAATGTGGGAGGAAACCAGTTTACCTGGAGTGTTACCTATGCTGACACACAAAATGACAATACAACATGAAAAATCCATGCAGGCAGAGTCTGAGGTCAGGATTGAACTGTAGATCTCTCCTACTGTTCTGCAACCATGCTAACCACTTGTGTCGCCGTACCGCCCCCATAATGCTCTTGAACTGGACACACAGTCACCCTTGGTGCACCTGGTTTAGAAAACTACTTTTGATGTCTTTTGGTCAGGATTTAATATTAAGTACACTCCAACAGCACTCAATTTTTAGTACACTCAGACAGAACCTGGCTTGCTGCACAGTTCTGTGAAGCAGACAGATTATGAGAGCTCTTAGGCAGAATAGTGAAGCAGCCAAGCTTTGTAGGCATTCTCGGCACATGAGTGTAGTCTGTGGATTTTGGCTCAACTATGCAAAGCAATAATGTCTAAGCTCTCAACGCAGTCAGTTTTGCTCATTACTTGACTCATTACTTTGGATGGGTATGGGTGGCCTGCCAAATGTTTGCCAAGACTGTATATGAAGGCAAATTAACAAAACAGAATATAAGTCCATAACATAGATCAGATCACAGGGAGCTATAGTTAATAAATATACAGATTTATAAAACACAGGCACATAAGCTAGAGTTTAATAGATTTTTCAGCACTGTTTAGCGTCCTGTGACCAATAGTGAAGAACTAGAGGATGATTGTGTAGAGGAATATGAGTGTTTAACAGTTCTAGGAGCACTGCCTTGTGTGATCCACTCATAGCTGCGCAACACACATTAACCCACCACCAATTCAGTGAGTCTGTTTCCATGCACTTAGTAATCTGACAATTGTGGGAAATCAGATTTTTTTTTACAACCTGCCAATGAATATACATTCACTTGAGTAATCAGATGGGATTAATAATGGAAAACCTATAAGTCTACATGACTAGGGCAGTAATCGGATCTCTACATTGCAACCAGCCAATAATCTTATAGAAATGTATGGTGTAAACTTAATTAAAATTATTATTTTACTATAGTATATACTGCATTTCAGATTTAAAGTTTTCAATAGCTGTTTTGTTCCTTTTTATTTCTGTGTCATCACATTAATTGCCAGATCCAACATGAGAAAAAAAACAACAACAACAATCAATGGAGATGAGCCAAAAGAAAGTTAAATCTTGCCGCACTGGCAACTGATTTGGCTTGACTTGGTTATGTGCAGATTGAAACAAACAATTGAAACCTGTAAGTTACATGGCATTAATAATGAATGATCACATAGCTGCAGAAATATGACAACGATCTAATTATTAACTGAATGTAAACACACTCAGTGTCTCTGTATCCCTGATAATGATCCAGCACCATAATAATACCTTTACACAGTGAAAGGGGGCCAACAAATTATGTGGAGCAACAAAGGAACTGCAGTACTATAAAACTACAAAGTTAACCTATGTAATACAATGAAAAATTAGTGTAGAGAAAACGGGATCACCAGTCTTAAGTACAGAGAAGATGTGTGATGAAGTTGTATTAGAACATATCATTCACTGTATTTGATATTTGATGTATGGCAGATTGCATGTATGCTGTTTGGATGTATCAAACCAGCAGTGTGGAAACACACAGATTAAAGCATTAGGGCAGACCACAAAGACACAGAAACGAGAGTGTGGTTATTTATGCAGTTTTAAATGTTATCCCTAATGATAAACAGGGCAGGACAAAAGTAAATATGTGCAGCTGGGTACACTTCTATTTAAAATATATTGCTGTGACTGGTGCAGAGATTTACCATCATTGGTAAAGCAATACTAAATCTCTGGACAGGGAAATATATATAGGTATCGTGATTATTCAAGCCTCACCATGTCCTTGCTGTCTCCAGCAAAAGCTTCTTCCACATATAGCCTGCCCACAGCATCCTCCATGTTGTTGTTGACATATATGGCACACTGCCTCCAAATAGCTGCCTCTGATGTGGTCCCAGAGATGGCCTGAGAGTGGAGAACACATAACAATTCAATTGAAGAAATGACATGGAACATTGGTGGTAATGGAAAATGTGAAAAAAATAATGGATGTTTCACCTTAATCAGTAAGTGAACTGATACTCACTTTCCTAAAGGCTTTCCTGGTGTCTCTGTATTCTCTGCTTAGACCAACAACCATGTTCATAACAAAACGCCACACCATGTAATTCTGGATGTCTCTGCATAGATGCACATACATTCAGTGTTCCATATGGATATTTACACACTGTTAACCAATGATTTTTAAACTTCTGGCACAGTCTTGAACTCAAACCCCTCAACAGCATCTTACACAACTCAAACATTTATTGTTCATTAAAATGAATAAATGCTAAGAATTACTCATCAGCTGGTCCACTAGGCCCAACGTACAGTTTAAATGTAGACAATTAACTGCTAGACAATTGTGACAGCTGTAAAGGAATAGCCTTGAAGTCTATAGTTAAGTTACTACACCCCTTTATTAATAAGTCAGGTGTGACTTTTAAATACAGTTTAAAAAACATTCCTTTAAAGCAGGCCCTTCTGGCTTTGATTCTGATGGTTAGATTTAGAAAGAAGAGTTGGATAGTTTGAGTTCCATTGATATTGGCTGTGTTTGATAGTGTGCTACATGTTTCTTTAGATTATGTAGTTACAATATCAATACAACTTTCATAGCAAAATAGGCATGACCTAATGGGAAGTGCAAGACTGGCCCTTCATTGATTCTGCAGTGTAATGGAGATAGCATTTATTCATGACTATGTATTGCAGCTGTTATTTAGTGTAGCTGAAACTCATATTTGAGAATTCAGTCTGGTTTTAGAACATTTAGAGTACATTATAAACTTAATCATTGACATTGTTTATTTTACCAAATAGTCAGACACATCTCAACTACACCTCAACCACTAAAACAACACCTTCTTAATTGTGGAATTAATTTGTTGTCATTAGAAGTAATCTGGGTCACTGATACAGATGCCAGTGCAGAAGATTTTCTCCTCGGATCAATAAAGACTGTGGCAAGTTAATGAAAGTTAATATTATATTGTTGAACAAAACTAATATGACTAGACTTTCAGAATGGGCACTTTCATTAACACTACATAGTTAAACTACTTTATTATTAGATATGCAAGCTCTGTCTTATAAAATTGAAATTAGTCTCGCAAACACATGGTCTCAGTATTTCCAGATGTAAGACGATCATGTATCTAAACCAAACTTTTGAATTCCAGTCTAACGATTGAACACAAATTTACTCACAAATTTACTATCTACCTGTAGATAAGCAACAAACTTTAGAATATAATTCATGTAAATTTTCACAGTCCCAGGTTTGAGGCTTGGCCTGGCCACTGCTTGTCTGGACTTTTCTTTCTACAGTGCCCCAATATGAGTGTGTGTCTTTGTGCCTCTGTGTGTGTCCTTTATGATGGACCAGCTGCCTGTCTATGGAGGAATCTCGCTTTGTGCCTTTGGTCACCATTTAGAACCTAACTCATTACCCCAGCCATTATCAGGATTGGATTAAGCGTAAAATAAGAGATTATATTTTGATCAGCAGTTAATGTCCATGGGTTGTCCAGCTATGCACCACTGCTTTGTACCTGATTATGTCTAAAGGGGATACCTCACCTCTTTGTGTACTTATCCAGGATAGGATTTAGTCGCTTCAAGTAGTTGGGAGCATAAAGTATTACTTGTTCACTGTCTGTAATGGTAATGTTCACTGTATCCATGATGTTATTAGTAAAGCGAGTCCAGTTAAAAACCTGCAAGGCAATGAATAAATTACTTAGTTCAGTTTTAGTTTTCTGTCATAATTTATATTTATATATTATTTAAGTTTCATACTCTGGAATCAAACTCCAGTGAGTAATTGGTGTTGAGTGTTTCAAGGGACATCTTGTTATATAGCAGAACAGGATTGTTTCTGTCTTCTGGTGTGTCTGTTGCCTTCAAGAAAAATATAACAGAACATGACAAAAAACAAGTGGCTGTAAAAATAAATGGATTTTCATATTCAGAACATCTAGACAGATAGATTTTTTTATTGTCGCTGAGAAAATGTTATAAACAAAGTCAAACCACTGAAATTTGGAGTAGGCTCCTCTCTTCGGCAGCATATTACATATTCAGAACCTCTACAAATAACAAAGCGTTCCTAACACCAATTTATCGAGTAGGTTACATTTCTAAATAAAATTGATATTCTCATTTGAGTGGTCATACACAATATACCATGAAATGTGCGCACTTATCTTTGTTACTTATCACAGTGTCCTATTTGTATGATTTAAGCATGTTGTCAATCGGCTCAATGTAATTTGGTGCTCTGTAGTTGCCAAGGTCATTTAAAGAAACATTGTATCTGGCAATACCAGCACATCTTAGCTAACACACATATTTCCTTAATCTTGTTATCAGTTATTCTGGAAAACATCCGTTTGAAATCCATCACCATCTTTATCCATTGCTTTCACAAGGTTTTTCATCAAACAACAGTACTGCCAGATGTTTAATAACAGATTTGAGAAGAGTAACAATGAATAAAGATTGCCACATCTACAGTCGGTACGGAAAGTATTTAGACCCCTTTAAAGTTATCACTCTTTGTTTCATCACATTTGCTAAAATCAAAAAAGTTAATTGTATTTCTCATCAATGTACACTCAGCATCCCATCTTAACAGGAAAAAACAGACATGTAGAATTTTTTGCAAGTTTAAAAAAAATGAAAAAATGAAATATCACATGGTCATAAGTATTCAGACCCTTTGTTTAGTATTTAGTAAAAGCACAATTTGGAGCGAGTACAGCCATGAGTCTTTTTGGGAATGATGCAAGTTTGTCAGACCTTGATTTGGAGATTCTCTGCCATTCTTCCTTGCAGATCATCTCCAGTTCCAACAGGTTAGACGATGAACTCTATGCGGGCTTTCAGCTCCATCGGGCCACTCTGCCATAAAGCCCCAACTGGTGGAGGGCTAAAGTGATAATTGACTTTGTGGAACTTTCTCCCATCTCCCTTCTGCATCTCTGGAGCTCAGACACAGTGACCTTTGGGTTCTTCTTTACCTCTCTCACCAAGGATCTTCTCTTACGATTGTTTAGTTTGGCTGGATGGCCAGTTCTAGGAAGAGTTCTGCTCTTCTTCCATTGACTTCTTCCATTTGAGGATTATGGAGGCCACTGTGCTTTTAGTAACCTTGAGTGCTGCAGAACTATTTTTTGTAACCTTGGCCAGTTCTGTGCCTTTCCACAATTCTGTCTCTGAGCTTTTTGGGCAGTTCCTTCGACCTCATGATTCTCATTTACACTGACATGCACTGTGAGCTGTAAGGTCTTATATATATAGGTGTGTGCCTTTCCTAATCAAGTTTAATCATTTCAATTAAACACAGCTTTACTCCAATGAAGGAGTAGAATCATGTCAAGAAATATAAGAACAAATGGACAGCTTGTGAGTTAAATATGAGTGTCACAGCAAAGGGTCTGAATACTTTTTTAATAAATTTACAAAAATATCTGTCTGTTTTTTTCTGTTAAGATGGGATGCTGAGTGTAAATTAATGAGAAATATAATGCATTTTTTTCATTTTAGCAAATGGCTGCAATGAAACAAAGTGTGAAACATTTAAAGGATACTTTCTGTACCCGCTGTATATTATTGTTGTTTTCACAGTTAGTTCATGCTTTGTGGCATCCTTATCTGCCTCATCTAGATTTTGGTAATTTCCATCCTGTCATCATGTGGCACTGTTCTTGTTTTTAGTAGAGTTCACTGCACATGTAGGAGAATAAATGTGAAGAGAACAAAGGATGCCTTTGACAGTAATTTTATATCTGAAGGAAAGCTCATAGACTTTTTAATAAGTGCTGTTTTGGCCTTTACTGTCTAAACCATACTCGGTAACAGAGTGTACTAGAGCATATTTTGACAAAGCACTTCTACTTCATTAAATCTTCCTGAAGATTATTATTATATATATTGTTATGTGTGCAGAATATGCTTTTTGCTTATTTTATAAGATTTTATAGCCTATGTGGGAATCTAATCCGATGAAGCATAACCATGCATGTCTAAGAAAACATTTTTAGAGAGCACATTGGCAACAACTTGCTTTGTGGGCAGTATACTAGGAGACTTAAAATACAAAAAAAAATAATTTATATATACAATATGGTATGTAATAAGAATATATTATTGTTATTTTTGCAGTCAGCAGTCCAAAATTCACAACATCCACCAAATTGTGAAGCAGTATCTTTAATGCCCAGTGGAATCAGTCACAATGTTAACAGCAATGACTCAAAACTCTTACTAAAATAAGTAGTATTTATTATTTCAATAGTACTGTTAAAATATGGTTTTGCTAAAATGTATTCAATTAAGTTGGATTTTTTAAAATGTAACAAGTTTGTTAAATAGCAAACACATTTCCTTGTTATTTCCTGAATCATTGTGTAAATGCAGTCTGTTACCTTATAAAGATCAAATTTAAAGTTATTTGGCATTATCTGTTTATAATTTTTATTTACTAGTTAGCTTTACTGTCTCCTAAAAGTGTAGCATCAGAGCAATGACTTTATCATTATGTTTTGTGTTACTGGGCTTATCATAAAATACTTTTAATTAAATACTTCAAACTCTCCCTCTTGCTCTTTGTCTTTGTTTTTATTTAGGACCCAAGTATGCAGGATAAACATATCCCACGACGTATAATACGAATGGGGAAATAACATAAAACAACTGAAAGGGGGTTAAGAGCGGAGTGTCAGACCCCTAACATAATAAAACCCATAAGTATAATGTGGCACGCCATTGTTACTTCCCGAATGGGAACAAGGTGTGAACTTGTCCAGACATACTGGAACAAACAAACATTCTTCTTCAGTGCAGAATATTCACACTGAATATGAAACTCAATTGTTTACAATTGTTTAAAACAAACTTTTGATGCAGGGGAAAAATTAATGCAGAACATTAGATTAATTACCTTTGAAATATTTTTTAATATAATTAACTGTGTTAGTGGATGTTGGCCAACCTGGCACATGAAGCAGGAAGGACACTGAGTTGTAAATGAAAAAAGTGTGTATCTTTTTTATCAAAAGCAATAAGTGAGAACAAACACTGTGCTGCTTACATTAGCTAGCTCTTTTTCCATCTGCATGACCCGGACCACCTCCTGTCTGATGTTTGTTGTGTTGACCTCCAAGCCTCTCTCGTTTCGGATCAGCATAGCAAGATTAACCATGAAGTCTTCATAAGCTATGCAGGCCTGTGAACAAATTAAAAACACCTTTGACATTTCTGAATGGGGCTACATTAAATGGCTCTTACTGATTGTGTGTGAGAGAGCTGGCAGGGGTGGATAGGCTCTTAAATTATGAAATAGTATATACCTCCTGTCGGTTAACTCCCCAGTTATTTAGGAAGCATTCCAGCTTTCCCATGATGCATTACATAAGCTAATTGGGTTCATCTTTTCACTGCCCTACTCAAATGTTGGCAAGTGTAAAGGTGCTGCTGAAAATGATTAGTATTACATAATAACACTGTATTATTGTATTATTGTATTAATTGTAAACAGTTCACTAAGGTAGATAAGGTGACTTGTATCTTTTAAATATACCACCCTTTGTAAAATATGACATTATTGCAACTGTCAGAACTTGGTCTTGACACTTAAAATCAAGGGCTTGATTTATGTGGTGTTTGTTCCATTAGATACTGCAGTGAATGCAATAATACTGCAATTTACCATTTGCAGCTTCAGAAAAAAAGTTTTAATTTGTTAGTTTCAGGACATAGGCAGAAAAAATGTCCACCCCTTTCAAAAGTACTGGATTTCTCTGGATTTGCAATGCTTAATTATCTAGAGGACATAACTGCGCCTGACTTGTATCAACCATAGACTAGCAGAATGATTGGGGATTAAAACTTCTTCACCTGAATGGATCCTGCTGGGGTGCTAAGACACTTTTCTAAAGTTATTCATTGTTCTGGATCTAAATGACTATGATGGCCCCCTTGACTACACAGAGTAAATTATAATGTACTTGTGTTTAGACACTGGAAATGTACTACACATCACGTCTGTAAAAGTTTTCTATAAGAAAATACAGGAAAAAAGGATTGACACACCTTGGAGTAATCCAAAAATGATGTAATATCAGAATGTAAAGCATTATATATACTACCATTAACACAAATATTTGCAGACCTATAGTTGATAATACTGCACTTACTGTACTGTAGCTGTACTGATAATACATTTACTTTCGGTTTTAAACTTTTAATTAACTTCTTCATTTTACAAATGTTCATCCTCTGTTTTGTGTACTGTAAGACTGGTCCAAGAGCAAACTAATAAATAAATAAATTAATTAATTAATTAATTAGTAAGCAGAAAAGTTTAAAGCTGCAGAGCAGCTACAAGCCCTATACTCCATGGTGGCAAGGAACAGACTGGTGAATAGAAGAAGCTGGTCTTAGGGAATGTCATTGTTAAGTGAAGTAAAGAGAGTATTTACTGCCAGTGATTTATTATACCTGTAACTTTTATAAATCACTTTATATATGCTTTTATTATGTTAGTAATTTAGTATTAGTAATACAAACATGTTACGAGATGTGGTGGTTTTTATTTAGGACCCAAGTATGCAGGATAAACATGTCCCACGACGTATAATACGAATGGGGAAATAACATAAAACAACTGAAAGGGGGTTAAGAGCGGAGTGTCAGACCCCTAACGTAATAAAACCGAAAGTATAATGTGGCATGCCATTGTTGCTTCCCGAATGGGAGAAAGGTGTGAACTTGTCGTGAGAGAACGCCAAAGCGTCAGTCGGGGCAAAGGTGCAGAAAGCACAGTTTTGGGACGTCTCTTAAATGGCGAGGCACGGAGTTAGTCCAAACGCCAGAGAGCGAGCGTGAGCTCGAATGTGCATGCAATTATATGAAAGCCAAACCGGTACACGTCTTATAGAGTGCGTGTTTACCTGGTGGGCTACTCTAGCCGAGGCATATCTCGAGTCAGCAGCCAACTAGAGTCAGACTCAACGCCGGAGCGTTTACTTCTAACGCACTACCGGGTAGCGGGCTCTAAAGAGTGCAGAGGACGCCGAAGCGCCAGAGGGCGAGCGTGAGCTTTAACGCACACGCAGCGTGAGGGGGCAAAGAAATCACGGAAGTGTCTAAAGCACAAAAAGGCGAGCATATAAGCTTGGGGTGTGAATAAGTGTGAATGTGAATAACACACAAAAGGTCACCCCGCCGATGGCTCTGTAATGGCGACCGGCGAGGACGACCAAAAGCACCGGGGGAAGGTAGGAACCCTAACAAAACAATGCAGAAGAAACAAATATATGGCAGGTCTGGGATTGATCATAAAGTGGGAGGCAGATCTTACCTCTTCATAGGGCCCTGTGCAGGCATAGTAGTCTCTGGAGGGCAAGCCAAGGCTTTGCTGGTCAAACTAGCAGAAGGAATCAGAGCACAACACAATCACCCATTCAGTCTACACAGGAATTCCAGGGCATCTAAACCACATCTCATCCAGTTGAAACCATATCAGTTACCATGATTAAAATGGAAAACCACTTTTAAGACACATCAAGTTTCTTTCAAATCTGAAGACAGAGAAACTGTTTGTTCATGGAGATGTTGCGATTGTGAGTGGCTGGCTTGTGTGTCTGCATATGAGTAGAGTGGTACAGGTTGTTAAAAGAGTGGAGTGGTTTTTCTTTTCACCCTAAAAATGAGAGGCTGCGAAGTACAGGGAAAGAAGATTAGCGATGCTACAAAAGGAAAGGTCTGACATGGGCAGGAAAATATTAAAAACAAAAAGGCTAAGATTCACTAAAGAATCAGATCCTATAGAATTAGTAATTTATTGGGAGTAGTATTTTGTGTTTTTTGTGGTGGTCACTCAGTAAGGCTGGTAGTTCAAATCCCTGATTCACCAAGCCACCACTGTAGAGCTCTTGAGCAAGACCCTTAAATACTTAGTTAACTTTGGGGACAAAAGTCAGCTAAGTGGTGTAAATGTAAATAATGCACTTACAATTTGGAAAATATGATGGTAACACAACCATGATTCTTCATGAAGCCCCATTTTATTTTACATTTTTAATTTTGCATTAAACATTTAAACATGAGTAACAAAGTCTCATCTTAAATATTCAATCTCCTTTCTCATAATCCTCACCACAAGCAGAATTTCCCTCTGGGATCAATAAAGTAATTCTGATTCTGAATTCCCAACCAAAATAATACCTTAATAATCAATTTGTCAAATGAGTACCTTAATTACAGGAAAAGGTTTCTCAGTGGTTAATGCAATTGATAATTAACCAGAATGTTAATCTCATGGGCTGCAAATCACTGCTTTTAAGTTAATAAACAAGTTACTTATTCCTCAGATGTTACGCCTGTAACACAAAAGATCAGTTGTCAGTTGTTCTAAACAAGGAGTCTGCTAAATGCTGGAAATGTAAAGTTGTCTTTTAGATGTATTTATTTACACATAATTAGCATTTCAAGATGACTCAGCTACTGTAAACCAAAAAGTGCTAAACAAATCTATCTGCATTGAAATCAGCCTTTAATTATCACCAGCAGTTAGAAATAGCCAATGTATGTTATCTTGATCTGAAGATTCTGTAATTTATTATTTATGCAATTATTTTAGTATTATGAGAAAAATGTCAAATTAAACATATTCTCCACATCTAAGCTTGAGACAATGCATAACATGAACATCACATGTACAGTGTGACAAATGCAGTAGGAAAACATGCACACATCACATTTGCCTGCATGTGCACACCTACATGAATGATATGAGCGTTGGAGTCTCTGTCGTCTGTGCCTATAAAAAAGCTAATCAGGACTTGCTTCCCATATTTCTCATTCAGTCTGGCAATAGCATCCTCTGCCGTCCAGTTCAGTCCTATGGAAGTATATAAAAGCTATTATGAATAAATAATAAGCTTAATTCTGTGTATTTTGGTAACATGTAACATGATTATATACCAAATGTGGTGTCCCATTTATCCGTTGCTATCGGCCACTCATAGATATCTGGCAGCATTGTGAGCAGTGGCATTCCACCTCTCTGTTCAATCAGACCTGTCATAAAATATATGCACGCAGACTTATTTCAACAAGTCCTCTAACCTTCTCGCATGTCCTACAGTTTAAGTGTTTTTATTTCAAAACATGTATATTGCTATATGGTTTACAACATTATTGATTTTGATGTGTACAAGAATTGTTTGCACCCTGCAATTACATGCCTTATTCTCAAAGGTTGCAGGACTCACTTTCATTGATGCAGGACCTATAGAGGGTTTTGGCTTTGATTAAAGCGCTGCTACCACTTGTGTTCGCTCCATCCTCTCTCTCCAGTACTCCTGCAGAGATTAAAGAGAAGACAGCTTATTATACTCGCTTGAAGAAATGGCCATTCAAATGACTTGTTGAAGATGTGCAAAGCTGTCATCTAAGCAAGAGGTGACTACTTTGAAGAATCTTCAATATAAAACACATGATGGTGTTTGTTTGTTTAACACGTTTTGGTTTACTAAATAATTTTATGTGTACTTATTCATAGTTTGGAGGATTTTAGTATTAATCAACAATGCAAAAAATATCAAAATAATGAAAAAACAACAAATTAGAAGGTGTGTCCAAACTTTTGACGGGTACTGCATATCTACTCATTTTCAGAGTCTCCCAAACAAGGCAAATACAGGTCCAATAAAATAATACAAGTGGTCTTAAACATTTTTGTGGGTGCTTTAATGTTTTTACACAATTATTTACCAAATAATAGTCATACATTCAAATACAAAATATATACAAATACATATATGAATAACATTTATAATGTAATGTATTGTGTTAAAATGTGTAGAATAAGTCATAAGTCAATACCAAACATGTTCAGATTACAGTTAAAATAAAGAAAATACAAAAGAAAAACTCAGCAGATCAGAGGGTACTGGTGGTAGGGGAAGTGTGGAAACAAATCTGGAATATTCATGAGTGTGCATATTATATGTAGTAACTGTAGAAAATTAATCAAATCAAACCCACAAATAAATGTTGCAAAAGTAACATAACTTAATGTGATAATGTGCATGGCAAAACTGCATGCTTAGTATTTATTTTTCAAAATATATCTTTATCGGAATGTACGTATTATTGTATGTTTATTACCTAATCTTGGTCAATTCTCTGGAATGACATGATTCAATGTGGGGAAAAACATGTTTGTATATCAAAAGTCAATGCTTAGGAAATGAAGGTGTAGTAGATGAGAAGTACTGGAATTACTTCAGAAGAAATATATATTTTCCGTGAATGAAATAGTAACTCAATACTACTGAGTCATTTACCTCAATACCACCCACATAATGGTTTGCCCAGGTTAATTCCCTGTAGCTTGCAAAGACCAAATAAATACACATAACAATGCACAATTATTGAAATGTTTGCCATTTAGCCAGCCATGGAATTAAAATCATTTACAATATTAAATATTTTGATTAGTCTTTACCATATTTACATTGTATGTATATATGTTTTGTTTTAATTGGTCTCATGCTTCAATGCACCTAGAGAAAGGGCAAACATTATGCATTATGTGTGTGTGTGATTGGATTAGAGACCACCCGTTGCTTGTGTGTCAAAATCCCCTGCAGCTTCAAAACTATCTTCCCTGGTCTTTCTCCACCTTATGTCATTTAAATTTACTTGTCCTACCAGCAATTTTGTCATATAGAATGACTGACTTTCAAATTGATTTCCAACCAATAACCTTTCGAAACTTAGATATGTACAGTATTCTGATCATAGCATTCTGTGCACTAATGTGATATTAAATGAAACAGCATTTTATTTACTAGAGTTTTTAGGTAAGTAAATACAAACAGGTACAGGCTAACTAGGTCACTAGCTGCTAATAAGTATTCAGAATTTCCTGACCAGTAAATATCTTTGGGAGTACATGAAGCTCATCATTCAATTGTTTTATTTTCATACATGTGCTGACAGACAAAAATGTATCCATAAACATGTCATTAAGATTTATTATCTAAAAGCTAGAAGTCAAATATTGGATTGTATTTGATTTAAGATCGGTCTGGGTTCTTTCCGTGTGTAGTTTGCATGACCTCCCCTGTTTGTGTGGGTTTACTCTGAATATTTTGGTTTCCTGCCAGTCTAAAACCATTCATGTTATGCTAATCAGTTTCTCTACAGTGCCTCTAGTGTGTGACTGTGTGTGTCAATGATGGCTTTGCACACTGTCTAGGATTGTTTCTGCCTTGAACCCTGTGTTGCCAGCTAGGCACTGGATTTCCCAGGACACTGATTAGGATAATGAAAATTAATGAATAATAAGCTTACCAGAAAATACTTTGCCCACAAATCTTTACACATTATTTTTTCACAATAATACCTTGCCTTAATAACAATAACAACAATAATCCCTTAATAACAGCATAAATCCTGTCAGTTAGACGATAGTGCCTTGACATTAAGTTCCCAAGTCCCTGCTCAAATAATCTTCCTTTTGCTTATACCAACAGTATAATGCAGTTGAGTTGTAAATTCCTATTTAACCTTGTGTTACTAGTAAAGATACATGTACTGAATGAGAATGTTTTTTTTACTAGATTACTTAAGTCAAAGTGTCCAAAGACTTTATATTTCCTCCACCAGATGTGCCAACATTATCCATACCCATGTTTCCCTCCATGTTGTGCATATACTTTATACTTTGACATTAACCAATAAGGTACAACTATTATTGGATGCCATGTTTTTTTATATGTGGTGTCACAGATATTAAGAAACTGGAATTGACCATTAACATTTGAAGGTCCGGTTCTCAAATCCATCCTGGTACACAATTAACCTACAATTGCATGCTTTGTACTGTACCTTCTAAGAGTCTACCAATTGTAAGTGACTCGGAATAAAGGTGTATGCCTTATTCAGCCTTTAATATAGCTAATTAACAGGCTCAGTTTTTATCTTTTAATATTTGTTTTTATATTTATTGCTATGTTAAATAACAAAGTTCTCCCTATTTGCAGACGGTGGAAATTATATTTTACATAGTCTACCAAAGAATGGTTATGTAAAGTAACTTTGCTGAGTAAAGTAAATGTTATTGACTTGTTATGTTTTGATATGGCCAACTCAAAGCCCTGACCTTAATGTTACAGAAGGGCCTGAAAAATTCTAATGGGTTCACAAACTTACAATATCCACTGTATAGTGGAGAGGCATTTAACAGGAAAATCCACAACCCTGTCATGAGACAATGTGGGTTTTACCATTATATGTTAGCAGAAGTCATTTTCTACATTTATGCTATACATGATATGTTCATATATATGTTCTATGTTCCTATGTTCAATTTCCTGCCTGGACATTGAGATTTCATGTTTTCATGTTCTCTCCTGGGGTTCCTCCAGTTGCACTGCTTTTCTTCCACATTCCAAAGGATGTGCTGCATTGTGCCCTGTCTGCTAGTTAGGCCCTCGCTCTGTGACCCTGAGTGGGTATGAAAATGAAGTAATGAATCTAAATGTGGCACACCCCCAAAGCAAACTGGTAAACATGGCATGTAGCTGTTGTTTAGCCTATACCCAATATTATGTCTTTGCACAAGACAAATATACTTCATATGAGCTTATAACTAAAAAATTAAGTAATCACTGTAATTGCTGTCAGTATATTTCCGTTTTAAAACAAAAAGTAAGATTTATGCCTCAGCTATAAATTCTAAATGGCTGGCATGTGAGTGACCGCACTATGTGTTTTTCATTTCCCACCATTCACAAGTTGTGTTTGTCTATGGTAAGCAGAGCATGGAGCATGTACTTTGTAGCTTTTTAACATGAGTTAGAATAAAATTGTAACTGACCTTCAGATTATTACAAACACATGTTTTTTCATCCAGTAATACTTGGCCAATTAGACACTGTGGTATTGGTTTAAGTTATAGGACTAATGCCAAATAGTTTTAAGATCAGTTACTGCCATGCTGCCATAGTTACGCCCTCCAGAACAATTAACTCAGCAATGTGTTGGATCAGTAAATTACCCTGAATACAGGTATCTGTTAATTCACTTAATGTAAGTGTAGGAACTTCAGAAGATTGAATATTGATATTTTGTTTTGTACTGTTAATATTATGGGCAATTTTCATTAAACACTATTAAGATAACTCACAACCCAGGTCTATCAATACAATGGTTGCATCCCAAATTTTGTCAGACGTACAGTACAGTACACTACTGCTCATCTTACATTATCATGCATTTTGGGACGTATCTGTAAAATATATAACTAGTAGCAATTTACATTTACAGCATATAAAAGACACACAGATCCAAAGTCATTTTACTCAGATTTTAACAGAAGAAACTTGCCAAAGGCAAGATTTGAAAAACTTTCAAATCATTTAAATATAAAAGGCTTTTTGTGCAATACATGGACACTTTCAGTTCTGCCTCTGGAATTCATTTAATTTCTCTGATTATACAAATGAAGATTGTTACTATTGATAGTTTACTAGGGTAATTGTCATTATTTAAACAATCTGTTTATTGTGGCTTTTACTATGTCCTAATCTGACCCACATCTTTCCACAAAGCACTCTACGTCACAGACAGGATGCAGCTTTTCCCTGAGGCATCTAAACCATTTATATGCATGAGTTCCATTTCTGATACTCCACCTACAGCATCCTTTCTCTGCTTGTCCTGCTTGCTCAGACCTGCTTTCCCTGCAGTTTTGTGGCTTATATGCAGCTATGAGCTGCAAACTATAGTATATAGACAGAGTTCTTTGTCATTTGCAAGAACATGATGGAACTGTCACTGTTTTATGGAACCTACACTTTTTATCTTGGACATAACAGTAGATCATTAATTTACATAAAATGTAAATAACATATACTAGTTGGTCTTTGTTTGTATAGATGTTTACTGGACAGGTGATCAAATAAAAGCTAAATTATTAAATTGATGAAATCATCCTTTACATCTTCCTCCATATCTATGATGAGTTAAGATTTCAATGCAATCTACTACAAACTGCAAAGCAGAAGAATAAATTAAACAACTTTTACATTTTTGTCAAAAAAAAAGGACTGTTGAAGTAAAGAAAATGATAAGAATAAATCATCACATTTCAAGAAATTGGCTTATCCATTACCATGCATTTTTATTTTATTGTTCTTTGTCCTGTTACAAAATTGCACTAAATAGCATGTCAAGTATTGGAATTGTTTTTTTTTTCCTACAACTTAGCATGCAGTATTCTGCTGAGACATAGCCAGTGATTGAAGCCATTGTATGAAACAAGCATCAAATTAGACCCTGTCCTTTAGTGATATTATTTTATACACGCAAAATATACAATATAAATCATTTTCAGGAACTCAGTGTTTTTCAGTTTCAATAGTTTGTGCATTTCAAAGATTTTACCATATACTGTATCTAGTATATCAGTTATCTGCACTATAAGGTGGACATGGTTTCCACAATATTGGAATAGACTGCAATCATATTTGGCTTATTATTTGTCTTTGAAATATGCAATCATTATTATTTTTTATTATTATTAATAATATTATTTATAACTGAAATATGCAATTATTTTTTATTTAATTGGTTTAGATACATTTTGCATTTAAAACATTTTTACTGTTTTTTTTTTGTACTCTTTTTTTGTAGACCTAGTCAGTATTAAAGCATTATCTGTATAAAATGTAGGGCTTTTTCGATTAATTTAATTTGCTTATTTTGTTATTAAGAATATAAAAGCAATATAACTGTCGAAGGTTGTGTTAGCTAGATTTATGTATGGTACTCAGGAATATCCAGTTCTCAGAGATTAAATGATTTGTGATAAGCAGACCAAGACCACTTATTTGTGTCCAGCAATTAATGTCTTCACATTTATCAATAAAAAAAATTAAAACTCCACTACCCTGTATTTTCCAGTCATAAATCATGTTGATACAAAACACTTTAACTTGCAGCACAAAACTATTAGCTTATTAACTTAAAACTATTAACTAGTACCTATGCTCACATGCTGATAGACGCACATTGGAAAGCCAAGGCACAGCCAGAGGCTCAAGCACTAATGACATCCAAATGTTGAGCAAAGCCTGTAAACATGCTTCTATTTTCACATCAACTTTGTATGACTGACTCACTGGACTGACTAACAGGAAATACTAACAAGGGTCTTTAGGAGGAATTTTATTTCAAAATATTAAATACCATTGTTTAATTCTCTATTTTTAGGAACAAGCTAGTAAAAGTTATTTTACTTTACTTTACAGTATTTACTGCTTTATAGTATTTTTCCATTGTTGTTCTGGTTGTTACAATAAGTTACAGTAGTGCTTAAAGTTAATAATTGATACCCTTATATATAGTATAATGACTTGAACCTCTTTTGATATTTAGTCAATGAGTCAATTAACTTTGGTTAAGCAGTAAGACATCAATCCTAAGAATTTATTCTTTACCCAAAGAAGTTCTTCGACTATTCAAATATTCCTTCACATTGTTACATTACATGTACATCTTGTACGTCACCTTGTAAGTTCATTAACATTTGATGAAACCTGTAGACAATTCATAAAAAATATTATTTAATATAAATATTATATCATAAATTATATATGGTCTTTATTTTGGTGGCGCTAATAGAGGTAATGGGTAGTATTTAAAATGCGATGAGGACAAGTTCATCACAAAGATAAATGAATCTAGGACAAACTTTGTGGCAACCACACTGACAAGACCATTCAAAAATGTTAGCCATGCTATGGAGTCCACTGGCCATTAAATATCCATTTAAATCCAATGTTCTACTTAACTTTATAATAATAATAATAACAATAATAATAATAATAAACATGCAGAAAATAACAGGGTCCTGGCAAGGAATTTCAAGTTTTGCTTTTCGTACGAAGTACTTTAAACTGCTAAATACATAAGGCAGCAAGGTTAAGTCATTCTGTGACTTTAAAAGGGATTACTGTGTGCCTTTATGACACTTTACAAGTATTACAATTATTACTAATTTACTGGTAGCTAAATTACAGTTATTATATGTGTTAACCAATTAAAACTTCTAGCATATGATAACATGTCCAGACTTACAGTCCTCAGTGTCATAACCACATACCTTACTTCCACTATTACTTCCACTGTAAATGAATGCCTCCTGATAGGAGCTGAATAATATGCTTTAACACAGTGGTTCTTAAACCTTTGAATGTATGAGCCTCTGTGTAAATGTAATGTCAGCCACAGTCACAGCCTCTACAAAACTCATATGTATATAAGAACACAAAAATAGTGCGTAAAATAAAAAATGAGTACTACAATTTAAAAACACTGCTTTAAGTGTTTAAGTGTTCATTTGTGCAATACTTTCTTATTTTTATTTTTTTTAACTGTGCAATACAAATTTACAAAATAATTTAATTAGATGTGCAACATATATTACATATATATTTCTGTCGTTTTTTATATTTTCTCTTCTGCACATACAATTTCAATGTAATGAAATAAAGACATTCTATAGCTATAGATATTAAAGATTCTATTCTATTCTATTAAGACTGATAGAATAAACCAGTAGTTTCATATCAAATAGATAGGAGGATGAGCAAGTAAAGATTTAAAAACTTTCTTTTATACAGCCTATAAGGATTTTAGACTGGAATAAGCTCTGTTTGCAAAACAATGCAACTTAAAAGTGATCAGGCAATTGTACTCATATTTGTTGTTTGTGTGAAAGGTGCAAAAGCAGATTGAATGTGGAATAGTCAGAAGTACAAACTTAAAAATACCAAAAGAAAAAAAAACATGGTATCTCAAAACTGTTATATTCTGGTCAGTCAGTGGACAGGGTTTTAAAACCACAGCAGCACTGCTGTCTGGTCCAATCGTACCAGCTCAACGCACAATAATTCACCACCTCCATATCAGTCATACTGCCATGCTGAGACTGGTCCACTACCAAAATAGTGCCTGAATTCTGGTGGTGGGGGTCATGACATGACATGAAACTCACTAATACGACTAACAATAAATTTAAAGAGAACCAAATGGACTACAGTCTGGACACATGCCAGCCAAAACATGAAATATCTTTGGATCATACTTTGCAAAAGTAAAATACACTCCAGGGTTTTTTTTCCTGTCCCATCCATTTTCTCATAATTTCATTAACATGAAATTCAACCACAACAGAGCCGAAGCTTGCATGAGTCTTGTATCAGCCTTGTGCGAAGAATACATTTTTAACTGACTATTATAATACATTATCTTATTATATAAATTTTTTAATTATTAAAATAATCATTATGCACATTTTCACTTAATTTAAGCATTTTGAGATTTGAGATATACCTTTGAGCACTACCTCCAGTTCGTCCCGAAGGATGTCAAAGGTGCTGTACCGTGAACTGGTTTCAGGGATGATGTTCTTCTTCAGCCAGCCTCCACATGCATACTGGTAGAAGTTTTTACATGGGTCTACTGTAGGGTCCATGTTCTCAATGAGACGAGATGCTAAAATGCCAAGAAGTAGATTAAGGCAGGAATGTCATATAGCATTTATCCAGTTCCTTAGCTACAAGTTAATCAATTGGTACAGGAACAAACAGCTTGAAGCTAAATTGTGTTCATTCATTTAGTGTTAATTGGCGCAATCAAATAGTTTCTATTACAGACGTTTTGTGTATCAATTTTTCAAAAATTCAAGACTGGTGAACTTCATGGCAAGACAATCCATTATTGAGAGATTCTTTTCAATTGTTCACATTTAATAAAGATGCAGGTACACTGCTACCTTAGCTTTACTTTACTTTGCAGTATGTATGCAGTGTGTTATAGCTTCACATCACACATTAACCCTTAGCATTAACTTGTTACTTTAGCTTTACTTTGCTTTGCAGTATGTATGCAGTGTGTTATAGCTTCACGTCACACATTAACCCTTAACATTAACTTGTTGACTCTCTGTGTCCTTGTTACATGCCATACAAGTGTGCTCTCACCAAGTCAAATTCCTTGTATGTGTAACAGAAATTGTATATTCCTTGTATGTGTTTCAGAAATAAAGAGATTCTGATTCTGATTTATTGCCATACAGAGTTGCATTATATACAGGCCAAGATGATGGTAGGGTCAAACAATTCCTTACACTGTAAAGACCAATTCACATGTCAAAATTATTTTTCAGGACCACAGAACCACTCTTTCACAATGTTAACCTGATGAGTCTTGGCATTGACATACTGGAATTTGCCAGTGCCATTAGGGAGAAAATAAATCCATGTATGGGATAACCTCATCCTTCAACATAATTAAGTATTTAGCTAACTCTGTTTTATTGCCAGTTATTGCCAGTTTTTTACAGAATTCCAGTCATTTCAGCAATCCCCTTAGTTGTTTTCTTTGCTTGATGCAGGCCAATAATTTGAACCTTCAAAACATAGTAATATTTTCCATGATCACATGATAAATCTTCTGAATTGATTGTATAAGAAATGTTAAAAAAATTGTTGCCAAATTAAACACTGCTGTAATTATCCAATCAAATGCTCTCATGTATTTGCTTATTTGAATCCAAACTATGACCTTTATTTATTCTTTCTTTCATTTAGTCATTATCTTATCCGCTTATCCCTTTCATGGTAGCAGGAGAGCCTGTGCCCAGCCAGAGGAAACAACCCTAGAACTTGACAAGGCAGCAATCCATCATAGACCTTATTATACAGTACATAGTGTATAACTGCTATATACTGTGCTTTTTGCTAGTCAAGTGTGTACACTTAAGACTAAATTCATTTATAAAAGTTCACATGGTGGCAAACCCAGATTATTACCAAACTTGAAGCTGTATATGTGGCTCATTTTCAGTGTTGAACTTTGCTTATCTCTGTAGATGTTAGTGCTTGCAAGATGTGCTTACCTGACTGTGTGCAGTCAGCTGTAGTGCAAACTCCATCTAAAAACATTAGGAAATGCAGGGTCAGAGTTGCAGAGAGCAAATGGGTTAATATAAATTGCTGAGGAAGCAATGTTCTCAAACATTATTAATAATTCATTGTAAACAATAACAATGGTGCATGAGCTGTTATTGACTGTTTGTGGTAAACCAGTAACATTTCCAAAAATCTGTAGAGCCATCAGGACATTTACAATATAAAGGTGCCCTTCCAGGATTGAAGTAGTGGTATAGAGTAGTTTAGTTTAAGACATTGGGGAAAAAAGTTCTTTACACAGCCAAAATCAAAGTGTATCTCCATTCCTACATTCTTTCCAACCCTAGAACCCTGTGGCTCTACCAGATATCTCCATAAAGTCTGACTACCCATGGAAAAAAGTCACCGTCACCACACTTAGAAGGACTTCGCAGAAATAAACCAGGGCAGCTTTGTGGTGTTTGTCAGTTTGACCTTATAATGGCAATGTGCCTTGTAATTGTAATATGTTTTTATTTATTTACTTACTTTTATTATTTAATTTTTTGCCATATGCCAAATTACATATACAGGATACCACAAATGTCCTTCACGGAAATTGAAACTCTGAAATTGGCTGTTTTAACACATTTAAACATTTTACCATTCATTAAATCACCCATTCATTCATTCTGCAGTGGATAGCCCATAGAGGAACACATTAGATACACCAGTTTACCCTATTATTTGCACATGTCTTTGGAATGTGGAAGGCAACCAGAGTACCCTGTAAAAATCCACACAGACACAGGGAGAACATACAAACCCTAGTCAGGCATCAGGTAGGGCAGGACTCAAACCTGGGACAATGTAGCACAGAGGTAACACCACTAACCACATTAAACAATTATTATGGGGATATTTCATTAAGGGACATTTAATTTGTAAATATCCCTTAACTTTTGTAAGTGGTATACTATACTACTAACACATATGGGTATACGTATCCTCTCCTTTGTTATAACTAACTGTAAGTAACACATTTTAAAGTCGTTATCACACAGTTTGCACTTAATAATAGTTATAGTAAATCTGACTAGCACATCTGACCTGCAAGGCATGAAAATGCAGCACAGCAGAAAACAACAAAGGTTGCATATTTAAACAAACTAGTTAAAAGTCAAATAAACAAGTTATAATAGGTTTGTTTGTTTATATACATTCAATTAGTTTAATTATTTACATTATTTGGGCAAAATTATTAAGCCTTACGACAAAAAAACACATTTACGCTAACTGTTAATGGTAACCTTCAAAGACAATAAAAATACTATATATGAATGATCAGTTAACAGTGTGTTTTTTCAGGTTCCGTTTTTTTACATTCAAATTGTAATCACAAACATGATTTCAAATTTTAAATATATAAACAAAAAGCTTCCACCAATAAACTGTAATGGATCCTAAAGATTAAGCGCATTAAAGTTGGAATATTTAATGAATATGATATAGCATGAATATCAAACTGTACAGCCACAAACTCTATAGCTATTTACTCTACAATACTTAAGTATTGCCCCTCAAGAGCAATATTTTGCCTACAATCATTTGTATCCTCACACACAAGTTCAGTTTACTTAAGATCACAAAGCCTATGCATATGACAATTTAGTTTGTCACACTTCATTATGATAGGACTAGTCAATTTGTATTGAATAACACTGAACGACCTAGTTGTACACGTTTCTCCACTACATTATACATATACAGTATGTTAGTACAGATTTGATGGTATGATGGTAGTGAATTTTCCATCAGAACCCTTCTGATCACTGATTCTCCAAGGACTTAGTGACCCTATATGCATATATTCCATCAGCATTCATTTCTTATAACCTGCCCTAATCCACACATCTCAACTAAACCATAAATATACTGCTCACAAAAATTAGGGGATATTTCTAAATGAGACATCACATCATGAAATATTCCCTAAGTTTTGTGAGCAGTGTAGATATCCATGCTTTCCTAATTCTCTATAACTCTAATTGTGCTTATCCATTTTAAATCTACTATAGAGAGCCATTCCTATTCTTCCAATCACACTTTTGACTCTCCAAGCCATTGTTATCCTCACAAATCAATTCCTTTTATTTAACCTCAGAAGCATTCACTCCCTCTTGGCGCCCATCTAAAATGTATTCCTTTAAGGGTCATTTTATAATTAACATTTTAAAGAGCTATCCCAAATATATAAAGACTTGCTAATGCTCTGGTGGTTTTGAAAAATCAAAACGGCTTTCTAAATGGATTCTACTTAAAGCCTCTTATGTTGTAAGGCTCAGGGAAATTTTAATGGTGCACACAATGCAGGAAGGATGAAAAATGTAGAACTTTTTTCCCTAACTGTATAGTCATTAACTTATCAGCTCTTACCTACCACATACTGTGGTCTTCCAAACTAATAGGCACAACCTTATAATGCAACGCATTTAAAAAATAATAAGACACATGAAATGAAAAATCATACTTAACAGCAAATTATTCAGTACTCAAGAATATTTCACTCTGTCTGGAAATAGAAGTTGCCCATTGCAAAGTTCTCTTCAAAATGTATCTGATTGGGCAACGTATTAGAACGTTTGGAAGCAATGCTGCCAGAAAAGGCCTGAGATTGTACTTACCACTTTGTCTATGTGTAACAAAGAGGATGATGAGTGCTAAGATGATGACAAAAAGCAGGGGTACAATGGTCAGGAGACCTATCTCCAGCGAAGTCCAACGAGACTTCTTTTTTTGCATATTGTTTTCAGCCATGATGTGCTGTCCTTCTGGAGCAGCCTGTAGCAAGTCACCTGCGAGACAAAAGAGAAGCAGGAAAAATCACAGCAAGTCTTAGAGGTAAAAGCAAAAGCCAAATCCATAACAGAACAACTTGTCAGAAGTGATTGACTTTGTGGTGCTCTTTGATAGTGCATACCTCTGTAAAATTACTGATCTAATCTTAAAGTGTCAGACTTTCTGCTTCACACAACTGTTTTCCTTTCCTGCTTTCAGACAAATGAGTCGTCAGAGCAGTTCTTTCTCAAGTCGTTAAGTTTATCTCAGCAAGTAATTAATCCTTGATCCCTCTGACAGGTGTGTGCGCACACACATGCTCACATTTACAAGCTCCAGCAGGGACCTAACTTTTGCGGATGGTTCTTACAGCTGTGGTACTTATGTCACAAAATGTTCTCAGTCTGGGTAAAAAGTCTCACTTAAAAAAAATGTGATCTCACATATCTTTCAATCCCTTGCATGCTCATACTAAAAGTGTTATATATGTGAAGATTGAATGGTAGGGTTAGAGCTGGCAGTCTTGAACACTGTGGGTCTTGCATTCAGGCAAAGCAACAAAGCTTAGGTTGAATAGACATTATGTGTCCTAAGATAAGCCTAGCTTGTGCGTGTATGTCTGTGTGCGTCTGACAAGACTGGGAGAAATGATTCTCCGGATGCTCCCTCATGAAGCCCTATCATTTCCCTGTGAATGCATGAGATATGAAAAGACCATAATCCTTCACTCTTAATCCCTTCCAAAGCCTAGCCTGAAGTGAGCAATCACCCTTTGCCTTCTCAAAAGTGCATGTGAATGTGACAGCATGTCTTCGCTGGTGTGTTCATATTCAAACTGGTCATTTGTATGGCTGTATTTAACTCTTTAATCACACTAGGCATCTAGTGTGTTAAGGCTGTAAGCTTACATCTAACACCACTATACCTCACACCTGGTTTACACATCACAATACACAATAATTATTGGTGTATTTTATAAATTTTTCCTTTTATACATTAATCCCCCATTAATCCCCAGGTGCAATCTGTAAATGTTGTAATAACTATTTCTTTATATTTGTATACATATCATATATATTGTGATATATATATATACTGTTTTCGTCCCTATAGATTTCTCTTAAGTTAAATCTCTGATTTTAATTTCTTTACTATTTTGTATTCTCTTTTTTATTTCTACTCCTGAATATCCTGCTATCCTGCAGTTTGATGCTGTAAACTGTAAATTTCCTCATTGTGGGACTATTAAAGGATTATCTTATTACGAACATGACACACAATTACTGAGTTGTTATTCACTTACAAGATGTTAACATAATTTGTATATTACATTACATTTTTAATGTAAACAGTTAATAATTGGTTGGAGAAAAAACAACAAACTTGATATATCACAGCATCTGTATGGCTCTGATGAGTGTTACACTTCAGGTTCAATAAAATATTTGAAAAGTATCTACCTCTGATTAGGGCTGCCACAAACGATATTTTTTATAGTCGACTAATCACCGATTATTTTTTATGATTAGTCGACTAATCGGATCATACATTAATTGAATATAAAACATACAGCTTATCGCATTACAATGCAGCTGCTATTATATAACCATCATTAGATTTTAGCTATATGCTAACTAAAAATAAAAACAATTAAAATCATAG
>JAVSBV010110483.1:0-21863 GCA_033117975.1 Parotocinclus spilosoma | reverse complement strand
ATAAATATATATATATATATATATATATATATATATATATATATATATATATATATATGTATCTATACAAAAATTATTAGATTATATTTCATTTTGGCTACTGCTTGTGCAAGACTGCTTGTGTTTTGGTAACTTCCTGACTTCCTAAAACATATTGATTAGTGTGATTAACACTACAACTACACCTACCTTGAAGCCTAACCTTGAACTCAGAGACAAAAAAAATGATATGTAAATATCCTACATGCATATCGAAGCATCTTTCCACAGGATTATCAGGTTGGAGCATTGAGAATGTATTAAATTTGTATCAAGAATGGATGAAGACCATGGACTCTGAAGATGGGCCCCACCCACGTTCTTCTCCTCATCCCCCATTCCACTCACTCCCCTGATTACAGCCTTCCCGTGAGACACAAGTGCACCCCTTGGAGATCGGAGGGGTGTGGGGGTGTCTAGTGCTTCAGTCACTTAGGATCAAGACTAGGGCAGGAAATCATCTCGGACATAAAAGCTAAATGTATAATTCCTCCCGTGCTGGTAATCACAATGTCTGGCCGATTTGAAATGACAGTTTGGAGCACTCAAACTCCAAAAGACGCTCCATTCAAAGAGGTTCTGCTCTCTGGAGGTTACAGAAATCGAGCATGAACTACCTGAACAGCTAGATTTTGCTCTGGAGTTCAGTTCGCTTGTACAAGTTGTGCTGGTTGGGTGACTAATATTGGGTGGCTGTTGTGCTATGGCAGTCTATTTGAAGCTCAAGCAAAATTGTGAGGGTTAAACTTTAAAAATATATCGCTTATATTATCAAGCTTAGTCATTAAAAAGTTTGCCCTTTCCTTCCTGTTGCACTTACCTGATCTGTTTTTGGTTTTCTCTTTCCTAATGACAAATCCACACAAGTAAGTGACTAATATTTGAATTATGATACAAAACACCTTCAACCAGCTAAGTTTGAATTCAATATTACTTTCTAATCACTATATTGCTGCAGGAAATAGTGGTCTAATCCACATCCATTAGGCAGATCGGTATTTAATTCACATCCATTATCTCAACCCATTGAAGCAAAACAACACGGCACTCCATAGAGGTTGTATGACTCAGTAGCCATTTAGTTAAAAAACAGGAGCTTAATAAAGTGCACAACTTGTTAAAGAAGGCTCCAAATAAGGACTTAGGGGTGGTCGGAACGGAAATGAGATCCCCTGTGCCTCCACGTCGCGCTTCACCTGAAATGTGGGCCGCTATCGGAGCATGTCAAAAAAGGAAATCTGTGCTAATTTTCTTTTTACAATTTGCATCGGCAGTGAGGCAGTCCCTTTACGGTGCAGATGGGAAAAAACAAGCTTTCAGACGCCGTCGAGCCGGAGCGCATTTCACCGTTAAGCTGATTGTATCCTTGATGAGGCCTTCTGGTGGCCTTGCATACTTGAAAGATAGGCGAAGACGCCATGTGCGTTACCGAGCCAATTCGGAGAGGCGCTGAAGTGATTAAACGAGCTCTCGAGCCCCCCTCCTCTCTCCCCGCAACCCCAAACGTAATCAGCACCGAGATGGAGAAGAATAATAGGCTGCTTCTTCGCTGGAGACCCCGCCGTTTGAACAAGTGCTCATACTCTTCACCAAAACTATGATATTGGTGCACCACTGCCATGAGCTTCACAGAATGAATGATGCAGGCTGAGTTTAAATAATCTGCATATAAACGAGGCACAAAATAGAGACAGGGATGAAAAAGGCTAGAGCCGAGAGAGCCTTCTGGAAAAGAAAAACAAAACGCTTCATAGGCAGGCCCGTTTATGACCCTGCAGCTGCATCGTAAATGGCGTAGAACTCCATATAGATATGTCCTACAAGATGTAAAGGGACATTTAGAGTTCTGTGAAGATGCACATAAACATATGCACTGGAGGGTTTTAGAGGTAAGAGACTATTTCCAAGATTGTGCTGGACCTAGCTTTAAAATGACATAAATTCTTAGAATGTAAAGCTAAGAGGCGTTGAGAATGAGTTTGTAAAGTCAAATGTACACCGCTGACAAAAATTAGGGGATATTTCATTATGGCATATTTCATTTTGACATATGCCCTATTTTTTGTGAGCAATATAGTATCCCTATATAAGCGTATAGTGTAATTTAAAGCAAACATTTATAACACAATTACAAATAATAGGTTATTACCTTAGGTCTGTTCATTTACATGATGCTAAGCTGAACATGCATTACTTTTCAGCCATTTACATGGTAATTTAATTATGTTTGTTAGCTTCTCTGCTCTGCTCTGTAAGAAAAATCCTGCTACTCCCAGCATTGTATCAGCTGTGATCACCATGCTCTGTGCAAATCTAAAACCCAAAACTGAACGGGGAATGGAAATGTTTTTAAATGCTGGAGAAATTACAGCAAATCAAAACAACACTCTTTCGTTAAAATAAACATCTGTTGAATCCATGGCAAAAGGTGATGGGTGCTGAAGATGCTAGAATTGCAGCTTCCAAAAAATTCAATCCTACCATACATTAACATTTTTTGTGGCATGGTCGCTCGATGGGTAGCACCAATGCCTTACAGCGAAAAGGTCTTGGGATTGAGCGTATTTGGAATGGTCTTGGACCTCCCATGTCTGTGTGGGTCTTTCCCTCTGACGGTCCAAAGATACACAATAGGTTAACTGACTGTGCTGCAGTCTACAGGTTTAAAGTCCAGAACTTTAACTCCTTTCACACCATACACTCAAAACAATGAAAATGTGTGTGTGTGTGTGTGTGTGTTAGGTGCACTAGAAACAGCCTAAGCAGGGCTTGTACCAGGTATCTATGAATAAAGACATGTACAAATTGGTTTGTCTACTGGTGCACTGATTATTCAGTCACTCCTTTATATACAGTTAACATGAACTAGCATTTCTACTAGATAAGTCTAGTCCTTAACAGTTCCCAGAGTCTTGGGTTGAACAGGAAGCCTTCAGGTAATAATTCTGAAGTGGTGTCTCCTTATTTGAGCAACCTGATCCCAACAACTCAAAGAGTAAAGCAAATGTTCTTGACTCCACAACGGGTAACTGACCACTACATAAAATAGTTGGTGTCATGGTTGAAAATGTACAGAAACAGAGACTATATTGTTCTTTGAAGGTTATTTGATGTTGATTATTAAAAATCAAAATTATTAAATGTCCATGTCCATTCTGCATAAATTAGATTTGAACAAATTCATTAAGTGTTATGAGAAGTGATGTGGAACAACCAATGTAACACGTCAGAGTTGGTAATAGCATAAAAACAAAAGCATCATGGAAACATTCCACTTTAATAGTCATGCACTGCCTTGTCTGATTAAAAATAATATTAAGGAGGCTTTTGAAAGTGGTGGGTAAGGGTTTGGCTTTGGTGAAGTTTGTGTTTGACTAGCATCATGCAGCAAACTACGGCCCACAAAATATTTACAAAGTCAAATTTATTTCAATTTTTATTTTACACTGGTGTGTTGTCTCAAAGCAGCTTTACAAGATCATATTAATTTAAAAGGACAATCCCTTTTAAGATAAGTCTAGTTTATTTTCCAGCAGGAACTACAAAGGTTCTTGTAACTATAGCTCATGAACTACGGAGAACCTGAGAGTAGGTGCTAGTTTGCAGCACATGAACTGGCAAACTATGACTTCATCAGCTTACTTTCCATCACACAGTTTACAGAGCCAATTTATGCATGTATATTTTCAACGACACAGAAGAAAAAACATTTGCCACCCCCCAGCTGCCACCTCGATCACTTCAGTCATGACAGCTGTAAACAGAGGGAGACGCGCAGTAATCCGCATGATAAATGTAAAGCGAAGTGAAGCTATCAGCTGAAAGCAATTTTCAGGCCGGTGCACAGAGCCAGCGACTCGAGATTTTCACCCCTCCATCGATCATGAGCCTGTGGTCCAGGCCAAGATACACAATGCCCCCAAATTGCTGACATATGGACCTGGCCCCAGTGAAAACCTGCCCCTTTCCTCTGTCTGTGTGTTACCTCCTCTAAACGCGTGTTTGTTCAGTCACTCTCCTGTTTTCCACTCGTGCTTTTAGATGCAAACCCTGTACTGCTTAGCGACAGTTATGCTGTAGAATTTACTACATGTTGGCTACATTTAAAATAAAAACATGCCATTACATCACCATTGCAAGAAAAGTGTTCTAAATCTTGATCTTAAGTTTTGACTTGACTTTAGTAATTATTTGGAGCTAGACAATTATAGGAAACTGCTTTCAGTAAAGATGTCACTGTAACAAATAATGGCTATGGCCAAAACTTGCCATGTCTCCCTCAGGAATTCGAATCATCTTGCAAACTGTTTACTTTCCCAGAATTTCCCATCAATTCACATTGATTAGGATGAATGGACAGACGACTGATAATATTGACCAGTGTAATGTAATTCTTGTTTTAGCTACTCTCCATATTTAACTACATACATAAAACGTGTTGACACAGGAACGATGCCAACAGTCAAGTAAAAGGTAGAAGAATGCACACTTTTAATGAGTTTCCCCAAATATGGGTAATACAACATTTTTCAACAAAAAAAAAAAAAGTTCTCAAGCATTACAGTCCAGCTGTACTGGTTTATTGTTAAAGATCCTTGTGATGAAATTTGCCACAAATATTTTTTTCATAATTCGGAGAGTTTTGCATAATTGCAGAGTTCGAAAGACGTTTTATTAAAGATATTTTCCACTGTAGCTGTCCAGAAAGTTTTGTGTATTGCAAAACAATTTACATGTAAAATGTGTAAAAGAACATTGGCACTACTTGTTCAGACTGATAAATGCAGCTGAGATGACCTTTATTGGCTAATCTTTCAAAGTGGGCTTGTGGGATACTGATTTGTCATGGGATTAAAGACCTAATGATCTAATTGTCTCAGGAAGTTTTTTTTTTTAATAAACCTACATATGAATCAGATTTTGATTATCTCGGTGGGTAGCTCGCTGCCTCACAACAAGAAGGTCCCCGTTTCAATCCCAGGGTGGAGAGACCTGGGTCCTCTCTGTGTGGTGTCTGCATGTTCTCCCCGTGTCTGCGTGGGTTTCCTCCGTGTACTCCGGTTTCCTCCCACAGTCCAAAGGCATGTGTGTTAGGTCAGTTGATCACTCCAAATTGGCATTGACTTGTGTATATATATATGTGATAACCTTGTGTATGAATTTAACCTCGTGTGTGTCGCTTACATTACCACTGATGCAGATAGCGACGTTAAAGAAGCCAAATAAATAAATAATTATCTTAGTTGTTATTTTGAAATATTATAAATATTACTAAAAAAACCCATCCACCTAGATTTGAGGAACTAGCAAACTCAGAAGGTGGAAACCGCCAGCGAACCAGAATGTAGATTCATATAGACACCAGAATTCAACCCTTATCCAGGACACTGCTGATGGTAAGTCAGCTCAACTGAACTTAACTGAAACACACACGAACCGGGAACATCACTGCCTGGTGGAGAATAGACCTGAACAAGAACAAGCACGTCATACCCTGCAGAATCAGTGAGCAATCAACAACGACAAACCTCACCTCGCCTCACCTCAGTACTGAGAACCAGTGCTCTGAGACCAGAAATGCAGTGCTATCTCTGGACATATAATCAGAGTGTGCGCTGAGTAGAGCAGCGGTGCATGTAATGAGAATATTTTAATTCGGTTTTACAGGTACGCACCGTTTAACATCCACATTACATTACCAAAATAGACATCTACTGGACATTACCATAGTTCCGAAAAGTATATGAAAACATCTGGAGTACAGTCCTGTACAATACAGACAGTCCCATCTTTGAATCTTTTATCAAACTTAAACCACTTAAGAAAAACGAAAACAAAAAGATTGATTCTCTTTTGTCAGCAGGTGTCACAAGGGTTCGCTCCTAACACTTTTCTTATTTCAGATGGCAATAAGATGTATATACACTGCTCAAACAATTTAAAGCAACCCTTCAAAAGCACACAGGATGTCTTTCTGACTGCTAATGTGATAGAATGAAAGTATTCCACACATTTTGATGGAAATTAAATTGATCACCATAGAGAGTTTACTATTTAAAAAAGTCTAAAGGCAAACTGGCATATTAAGTGCTAGTGCTTATCATATTGGATTATTAACCAGAGGAGCAAGGGTTCAAGTCCCAGTCCTTGAGGTCCATGACCTTAAATTGCCTGGCTTGTACCTTGTAAGAATCAGTTTTAAGTCGGTCCAGATAAGCGACTCGGCTGTAAATGCTGCGTGATGTCATACAAGTAGAGATATGCGCCGTTTAAGGCCTGCATTACATTCTGGGAAACAGGACGTTTGTACGTACATCTGGTCGGAAATTACCATCTTAATAATAATCTTTTTAGGCTAAAGAAATGAAAATTAAAAGGGTGTTTTCACAAAACTCTGTGCAGTGAGAGGACAGGCCATACAATGGCCGTGGATGATTGTGTTTAAACAGACAAATTGTTTAATTTCTCAAGCCTGTTTAAAACAGCTCACGTTTTGATATGTGGAAACCCTGCTAGAGCAAACAGACTAGTTTTTAACTTGGGCCTGAAATCCAAAACATAAAAAAAACCAAAGTATTAAATCAGAATTGAGCAAGTAGCGCTGCAGTGTGAATGCATACTAGATCCTATACTAGGCAATATAATATATACTACAATTGATACTATACTAGCTTTCGACACACAAACTATGGCGTGACTTAAGAAGAGTAAGAATAAGACACAAAAAACCCACATGCATGCTTGAACCGACCCCAAAAACGTGCACTCTTTTTATTCCATTTACATGTAGATGCAGTACTCTCACAACCAAGTAAGTAAGAAAGTCGTTTTTAGTATGGCGGCTGTGAATGTGAAACAAATGTTGGCTACGCCTTGTACCGAGCCCATCCTCTGAGACTGGAACCATCCTGTAAAGCCTGAAGAGTTTACATTCAGCGCTGCACTTTCTTGCATAAACACTGGGCTTGTGGCATCGCTCTGATTAGGAGGGAGGACCCCAAATCACATTAAAACTTCATCCGTCCTCCCGATTGTTTGTTTGAAGATGTGAGAACGGGGAATCGAACAGCCACTGGCGTGCCATGGCAACATTTGTTTATGCAGGAGAAAAAACATCCAAACAACGGCCAAGCCACCTTCAACAGTCTGGTATCTTTGAGCATGAGCACTACATGTTTTCTTTTAGACCAACACCCTTTTTTTGAGATGTTCAGCTTCCGGCTGGACTCACGACATCCTGATCCAGCATTAGCCAAGTAGTTCTTTGGTTTTAGCAGCTAGCTGTTTGTCGATGTCTGTTGCGTAACTGTCGGCCATCTGTTGAACCTGGTAAAGACAAGGAAGTGAGAAATCAGAAATGTCAGGAGTACGGCTATTTAAATAATTTTGTGTTTACGTAATACAATGTTGAACAGTGCGTTCTAAATTTCCTTGATTTGCAGAATTGTTGCCCTGCCCTGAACTAAATTTGGTGCTGATTTTGATTATACCCAGCCTAAGAACAAAGCAAAGCATTCTGATGATTCTGAGCCCAACCTGGAATTTAGCAACCACAAACATTATTACACCCAGTACAGGGTGCCAGACTATTACTGGACTCCAAAAAAGCAACAACCAACTTAAGAGGCAAATCTTACTCGGGATGCAAACTCAGGCCCTAAAGAACTGCTGTTAATGACAGCTGGGCCTTTCCACCAAGGAACTGGAAGTGTGCCACAATCTATATAGCATTAATAATAATAATAATAATAATAATAATAATAATACAGATGTGGCATTTAACGTCAATCTGATCAATGCCCTTCGCTGTAACATCCAACAAATTAATAATTATAATAAATTATTATAGGAAACTTTATTATCTGCTCATCTTCTGTGTCATTTGTAATCTTGTCTATTAGTATTTTTGGCTTTTCTTCAAACAAAAAGTATGAGGTTCATAATTCCACTCATTTAAATGTTACTGTCTTGTCCTTGACAGGGTCACAAAATTACATGACTGTATTTTCTATATTTATTGTAGTGACATTATCGGTGCCGTGTAGATGGTAGTGTTTACACTTGGTGTTAGACTTGTGCCGTATCTCTGAGGCATTTACATATCATTTGCATGCAGCTTTCTTCTTAAAACACTTTATATTTCCATTATAGCAGGATAAAATTCTATGTGACTATGGTAATGTCTGGTAAATGTCCATTTCGGTCATCAACCTGTTTCACAAAATGTAATGTGGATGTGACACGGCTCATACCTGTAATAGTTCTAGCGTAATGCAGCTGATTTGTAGAAAGTACAGATTTTTTCAAATATAGTAAAAAGGTACCTAGCACTAATTGAAATATATCCATTTATTCCTGCAAGAGCGAAACCAAGCGTAGAAACACAGCATGTCCACACACGGACACTATGAGAACCAGTTTACATAATGCATGTTCTTGGAATGTGGGGAAAAAAACGGAGCACCTGGAGAATTCGTGCAGACTTCAATTAAATCTGTCACGAGGCGATATTTTTTTAGAACTGCATATATATTTCCTTATTTTCTAATTGTATTTTAATAAAGAGACTAAAGCAATGATACATCTAATGGTGGGCTAAGACTTTTGCAAGGTGCTATACATAGACTTTTGCATCAGCTGAGCTTGAGTTCATTTTACCTGCTTTTCTATTAAGCGAATGGTGTCTTCAGAAACTCCCTCCTTGGTCTTTTTGACTTGGGTCAAAGCATTTGAACGCACCTTCCGCACAGACTCCTTGGCCTTGTTGCTGAACTGCTTGGCCAGCTTAGCCAGGTTCTCCCTGTGCTCCCGTGTCACCCTGTCAATCACACACAAGTCAATTCATATAGAACCAATACGACAAAGTGATGACGCTAACAGCTCTTCGGGCTCCCATTGTTTTTTACAATTATGAGAAACAGCTACTGTATGGATGTACATTAACAGGAGAACAATTACAGAATGATGCTTGATTTGTGCAGGTGTTGCTGTCTTAATTCACTATTTGGTATAGACAGATGGTATAGAGTAGACTTTATATAAAATAGTATTTCTTTATATAAAAAGTGCATCTTGAATGGTAGACAGATGACTTAAAGGTTTAAGCATCACATCTGGGCTTGCATTTAGGTTTTGTTATATTCTTGTACGATAAGACGTTAACGGTCGTAAACATATGTAAGGGGCGTTGGCAAAAGCAGGCGCTTCTCCCCAGGGCAGGCAGCAAGCCATGGCTATTTGAAGCCCGAAAAATTAATACCCATTCAACAGTGGACCTTTTTTTCAAAAAATCTAACTCTTGAAAAAACACCAATTCTCTTCATCTTCAACCGGCCACAGCTCAACATCTGCCCTGATGAGAAGCACCAGCACCTGATATATCACATTAAAATTAAGTGTCTCCTTCAATCATTTAATGAATAGAAAGGATGATATTCTGAGTAAAAAGTTGCTTTTAAACCATGTTTTTGGGAAGTATTTTTTCCGGAAAAAAAAAAAAAAAAAAAAAAAAAAAAAAAAAAAAGACCAAGAACGATGAAAAGCACAGAAAATTAACCCAGTTCACTATTTGTTTTGAAACCTTCCTACTCAAGAAGTCCTAAAAGCCGCACCTCACAATTCGCCTATATACACAAGTCATCTATCTAACTATGGTAAAGTTATGCATGCCAAATGAATCAATTTCATCCAAACAGCCTGTCCAATTATCTCAGGAGTCATTATTTGGTCAATTTTAATCCGATTCTGGAAATTATTTCAGTTTTGTAAAGCTCTTAGTCTGTAGTTTTTAGTTAAATGTTAAGACACTTTAGATTTTTTGCAAGAAGAGCCTGTTGTTTTGCAGAACCCCTACCATATGTCATATCTATTTGCTAGCCCACCATCACACTGAGCCAGGTTTTAGTTAAGGCTTGCTCTGTCTTCAAGTGACCCCATAAATGGTCAATAGGGTTTAGGTCAGGTGACATGTGAAAGTCCATGAAAAACAAGTTTGGTCAAGTAGCTGTTGCAAAGCCTTGGCTCCGTGGGTAGCACCACTGCCTCACATCATGTCCCGGGTTCAATCCCAGGGTGGAGCAGCCTTGGTCCTTTCTGAGTGGACTCTGCTTGTTCTTCCCATGTCTGTGGGGGCTTACTCCGGGTTCTCTCACACAGTCCAAAGGCGTGTGTGTGTGTGAGGTTGCCGATAGTGATGGTAAAAAAGCCAAAGAAACAACAGCAAAGCCTTAAGGTTTCATTTAAGGCATTATCCTTTATCCATTTCCCAAACACTATGTATATAAAATAATCATGCATAGGCTGCATTCTATTGGAAGGTGTTTCAAGTACAGTAGTGTGCAAGTAGTGTGAAATATCACCAATTACTCTTATTACTCTTGTATGCAATTTAAGATGCAACAGATTACTGCTCTTATACTAAAATGCTCTTTTATATACCAAATAACAATTTTGATCATATAACCGTTTCCCGGTGCCCAAAATAAAAAGTAGATTATGAAGACTGAAATGTAGAAAATGTAGATCATCATGTGCATAAGCCATTAAGCTATTGTTAATGCAAACTGATCATTTAAGCAAACAAAAACAACTTTAAAGAAGCACTTCAATTAGAGTGTAATACAAGCCTAAATAACCTAAAAAAGATCAAAGCACAAAAACAGGCTAAAACTATTTTTCTCCTAATTTCTGGTAGGAGCAAAAGTATTCCTTGCGCTCCTCCTTAATTAGCAGTTTGATACAAGCCATTTGCAAACAGTTCAAGTGTGATGTCTGTTTACTACAAACAATGTAAGTAATTAGTGATTCAGAGCCAATCAAGCCCCGCACTCTCTTTATAGATGCTAATGCGTGCGAGCGCACTGATTGCGGATGCCTCGTCCAGCCCATTCGCAATCCGTCGCCAGGCGAGCACCTGCCATCAGACCAGAAGCCTGTGGCTTGCCCAAGATTTATTATGAATCTATTTTGTGGTTCAGAGTAGTGTGGCTATTTTGGAGAAGAACAGAGCGATCAGAGATTGCACAGCATGTGCACATTTTTCCTTTCCCGAAAAGAGAAATGGAGAGGGGGAATAAAACAGGACATGGAGTATCCCCGTGTTCCTGTACTTGGTCAAAAATAGTTGCATTCTTAGAGAAATCTTAATGCTTATGTGTTTCATATATTTTGGTATTTATTTGGTGGATTATTCTCAGCACTGCATTGACACTAATGTAGTAGTGGTGCGTTTGTGTGTATTGTGCTAGTATTAGTTGTTCTGACACAGCAGTGTTCCTGGAGTATTAAATCACATCTGAGCTACTGTAATTTTACATTTACAAGTTGGAGCAATAAGATCAAGGTCTCTAAAAAAGTGACAATGAATAAACAGTGGATTAAAACTCCAGCAGCACTAACTGCGATACACACTAACATATCAGTGTTAAATCAGTGTCACTGCAGTACTAAGAATGTACCCCCTAAACTGTTCCTGATCTGTGCTGGTCCTGTGGGGGTTCTGACCATTAAAGAACACAGTATAGGGGACTAACAAAGTATGCAGAGAAAGAGATGGAGTCTGTAACTGTAAAAAAAAACGATATACTGAAGAATATAGAATACCCAAGAATTTGCACAGTACTGTATAAAAATGTATAAACTAAAAAAACTTCAGACTTCCGGTGAAAGTACTGGCACGCACAGATAAAGCAGATGCTAAGAACATTTCTCCTGGAACTGGAACTAAATACAAGTACAAACAAATGTCAGGCAATGGGCGAAAGTAATCAAGTTTAAAAAGGGATGTAGCAAAAGAAAGAAAAAAAAGAGAGAAAGAAAGAGAGAGAGAGAGGGGCAGTAAGGATGTCGGAAGGTGAAAGTGCTTTGCTGCGACTCTGCCCTCGGGCTGCACACTCACTTGGGAATGGGCACTCTGATGATGGTGCCCTCCACCTCTGGGTTCAGCTTCATACTGCTCTCCTGTAGCGCACGGGTGGCTGCCGCTGTGGCCTGAGGACACACGCAAACAAACATACACACATCAGGGAGCGCGTTAATGACAGCCAGCTGGAGCTGCCGTACCTGCTGCGACCCCTCACACACCCTCAGGGCTGCTGCAATAAACAGGCAGAAGTACTCGATAAGGGGCTGCGAGTCACCGTGGGCCAGAGTGGGTACGGATAAATGAGCTGTGGAATCAGGTACAAATGTACCAAATGTATGTCAACTATAATAAACACACGTCTGAGTAATGTCTGAATTTGATTGGATGGTAGAATTTAAAAGTTAGGATGATGACATCACTACTGTGCAGTATGCTTATTTATCTATAAAGAACAGGTGGTATACATGTCATATACAGACACTTAACAACATACAAATAAACATCTGCCGTACCCAATTAAAATAATAATGAATTGTTCAAGTAATCATGCGTTTTGTCTAGTATATGCACGATTGCTCATTGTGCTGCAATGCACTCCATTGTTGTTTATCTTTATTATCGTTAAAAGTGGCTCTTATCTTTGAGAGCTATTTCCGTTGAAATGCGTGTTCTTGTAGCTAAATTATGCCCTTAATTTAACCTCGTTACCTAACAGGATTTTTTTTTGTTCCATTTAGTTATTTGATGAAATCCCTTTTTTGAATTGTAAATGAACCACGTTTCCATATAAGAGCTTATTAGTGGCCGAACTGTCATATATTGTTGTCAACCTAAGGACTTTTAGTCCTTAAACGTCTAAAAACCTACACACATGGTGCCTTTGATCCGAGGTGGACTGGGCAATGTCTCAACATACTGAATCTCCAGCAAGATTGTTTGTGTGTTAGGGTGAGTGTTTGTGTGGAAGTGCCACAGGGCACTGTCAAAATGCGCTCCTCTGGGAAAGGGCTTAGGGGCTCCAGCAGAGGCTGCTGACCCCTAGTGACCCTCACCAGCCTAGAGAGTTCTTCCAGCACACCCCAGCAGGGACCATCATACTCTCTTACTTACTCGGAACTGAGTATTGTCCAGGTTGGTCACTATGGCTGATTTGCCACCTTAAAGTCATACCTTTATTTGAACTTTACCTGTTTTAGGTTTTCTCCTGATCAGGGTTGTGGGGGCTCTGGCATACATCCCCAGAGAACACAGGGTATAGATGTACCAGTTCATTGCACTGATGGGTAAGGGTCCGTGCTGCAATGGCAGGGGTGATCCATGACTGGCCTCCCCTCCTTCAAATGGGATGGTTGTTTTAGTCGGAAGGCACAGTCAGGACTCAAACCCTGGGTCCCTGTGCTATGGGCTAGCATTTAATGCCACCAGGGTCCTACTAAAACATGTCTTAAATACCCTATCTAAGAACCTGACCGTATGAATCTGACCATATGCCATAATGTTGAGACCATTGAAAGTAGGTAGGATGGTTAGAATATGCTGGAAAGAGGCAGACTTTTTTAAAAAGTAAAATCCATAATTGTGACCGAGCAAAAAAGCATGGGCCAAAATGGAAGAGCAGGAAATCTAGTGAAAACATGGTCCAAATCATCCATCTTTTCATGACTGAGGAAGTGTTTAATATGTATACACGTTCAGTGACTAAACACAGCGAGTACCAGAGATCAAAGCACTATTTTTCCAACCCTAGACAAGACATCCCTGGGAAGTCACAGAGACCTTTATTAAGTGATTTGAAAAACTAATGTATGAATGTTGTAAATAATTATTTGTTAACATACCTAATCATATTCTATCCACATTTCATGTATAGGTTTTTATTATACTATAATCAGTAAATAGACCCCTCCTTTTTCCCTCTGAAGAAGCTTTAACACTGTGTAACTGACTGTTACAAGGTGCTGACACTGGCTATGTGCCAAACAACCACTGCCATTTACAATGCTCACAAACATTTGGTGATATTTAATTATGGGATATTTCATTTTGAAGTATCCCCTAGTTTTTGTGAGCGGTATAGATGCCTTATATGAACAACACCTTAATTAGAGTAACGTCAAACAAATCCTTTCTACTTGCAAAAACATCTGCATGTTACACGCAATAATTTGTTGAACGTAAAATTAAACTGTACATCCATCCTAAATAGTACTGGGCAAGGGGGAAATACAATTACACTGATTTACACTGTACTGGCAGAGCCATGACTGATTTTTTATTTTATTTTAACAAAAGATTCAAATTTTGCTCAAATTGTTATGCTGATCATATCATTTGTAATGAAAAGTATCACATTAAGTGCACTAAGAACACGATATTGATACTAGAGAGGATCCATTGTAGCCAGTTCATCTCATGGTTCAAAATGTTCAACATAAAATATAGAAAAACAATTAACTCTTGTTGATAAAGTTATCATTTGGACTCCAAAAGCTTTGAGGCTACTTTCAGGATTATATAGGCTACACAATGATGAAGCGTTAGGCATTAAATCTAAAATGTGTGTTAAATGCAAAGTCATACATCTGATTTAAAGAATTTCTGGCCATGCAGTGTGAATTTAAGCAGTTGACAATTTTTTTGTATATTCCTACAATTTGTTTTGTATTGTATATAGCGACCCTGTTCTACCAGAGTTTCTCCCGCTGAATGAACCAAACTGCGTGTACGCATGTGTGATTGTTCTCTGAATTTCATTCATCACTGTTTCCTCAGCTGCTCGTTCGCTTACGGTAAATAAGATTCAGGTTCTGGTTATAAGCAGTGACATACCGCAGAGATTAAAAAGAGACCAGAGTTCAAAGAAGGCCTGAGTAAAGTGGAGCTAAAGAAAACACGGCCCTAATGACTGTACCACACAAATGCAGGACGAGAGAATTCCTGCACATTTAAGGACTGCTATCTTCTGAAGTCACGACACACAACAGCAGCCAGGTTCTCTTAACGGCCCTTTAATGAATGACTGGAAAACAATGGCCTCTCTGGCACAGACGTGTGTAATGGATTAGCATAATTATGAAGCTGTTTACCTTCGGCCTTGGTCACTCACCTCACTGTTGGTTTTGTGTAGGCCTGGTAGGTAATGGCTGTTACTATGACACCCTATACGAAACTAAAGGGCATTAAGGACATTAATGGAAGTTTGCTAATAATACACAGTGCATAATGTGTAATAAAAAGCAACTAAAAAATCCCATTAAATCATTAACAATGTTTGTTTGCTTATTTGCTTTACTAAATGCTGCATCAGTATCACAGAGTGATCAGTTAACCGAACGTATGCCTCTAGAATGTGGATTTAAACCAGAGTACATAAAGGATAGCCGCACAGATGCAGGGAGCACATGGAAAGTCGTATCAAACAGGGGGTCTCTGGAGCTGTGAGGTGCATGCACTAGCCACCGTGTTAGAACTACACACACAGGCTATACACCCATAAATAGGGTTGGGTACCCTTTTTTGGGTACGCATTTAGATTCTGGTTCTTTTCACTTTGAAATCCTCCTGCCTCTCTATTGCCTCTTTCGTTTGCAAAATGGTTTTAGAAAAAATGAGCCAAATGTTTATAGATCTAAGGAACATCTTAATTTTTCGTATTTTAGCTTCAAAAGTCATCATTTTTATGTTTTAACTTGAAACCTATGATAAGTAAAAAGCTTAACATGGCATGATGTACTAAAGCAGCAACCCAGGAACAGCAAACTTCACCTATTACTTACACTGTGTTCAATATTATTATGCAAATAATATTCTCAGATTTTCAGAAAATTACCTACATAAATTACAGTCATTGTATTTTTTCAGTCATTGGCAGTTTGTTCAAAATAGTTAATGATAACAGTATAATTAAAAAAATAATAATAAAACCCTCAAAATGCATGTTCCAAATTATTATGCACAGCAGAGTTTCCAACCTTTTCATTTTTATAAAGAACAAGAAAATGGTAATTTGTAAAATTATAAGCATTAGCAGGTTATTACAAACTGAAATCAAACTGTTTTCAAGTCAAAACATTATTCTAGTTGATGTTACATTTGCACATAGGACCCCTTGTTCAAAAGGAGCTTCTGAACTCTCTCGCACATTGAATATGTCAGGTTTTGGATGGCATCTGCTTCAATTGTTTTGCATGAGGACAGAATACACTCCCAGAGCTGTTGCTTAGATGTGAACTGCCTCCAGCCATCATAGACATTCCTTTTGATGATGCTCCAAAAGTTCTCAATGGGGTTGAGGTCAGGGGAGCATGGGGGCCACACCATACGTTTGTCCCCTTTTATGCCCATAGCAGCCGGAGATGCAGATGTGTTCTTTGCAGCATGAGACGGTGCATTATCATGCATGAAAATGATCTTGCTGCGGAATGCACGGTTCTTCGTCTTGAACCATGGCAGGAAGTGCTGTTTGAGAAACTCCACATACATTATGGAGGTCATCTTTACCCCTTCAGGGATCCTAAAGAGGCCGACAATCTCTCTCCCCATGATTCCAGCCCAAAACATGCTCCACCTCCTCCTTGTTGGCGCCGTAGCCTTGTTTGCATGGGGTGTCCATCAACCAGCCATTCTCCACTCCATCCATCTGGGCCATCGAGCGCTCATAGGTGAACAAAAAAGTTTTGAAGTCAGTCTTCATATATTGTTTGGCCCACTGGAGCCGTTTCTGCTTGTGTGCAGAGGTGCACAGCTGCAAACCTCTTAAGGACCCTGCATCTTGTTGTTCGGGGAACGTTGGAGGCACCAGCAGCTTCAAAAACTTGTCTGCTGCTATGACAAGGCATTTTTGCAGCTGCTCTTTTAACCTGAAAACTTGAAAGAGTCCTCAGTTTTCCCTTATCAGCACGCACACGTTGTGTTCTGAATCAGCTACATACTTCTTGATTGTGCGATGAAGTGTCTTGGCAATGTTGATTGTAGTCATGCCTTGACCTAAACACTCCACAATTTGTTGCTTCTCAGCAGCTGACACATCCTTTTTCTTATCTTTTCTCTCATTTTGGCTGAAAATGTAGGCTTCTTAATAATGTGGGACAGCCTTCTTAAGCAGTCTTGCTTTTAATTGGACACACCTGTCAAACTAATAAGCACAGGTGTCTGCAATTGCTTTCAGTGATATAAAGAGCCCTGACACACTTCACCATCAAGGAGTTTAACTGACAAACCAAAAAATTCTTAACAGATCACTCCTAAACACTTTTTGCATAATAATTTGGACAGCATACAGATAATGTTTTATATTTTTGCCTTGGTGGGAAGAGAACAAGAAGGTCTTGAGTTGAATTCCAGGTGGAGTGACCTGGGACCTGACTGTGTGGAGTTTGCATGTCATCCTCATGTGTGGGTTTATTTTGGGTACTTTGGTTTTTTTCTTACAGTTTAAAGACACATTAGGTCAAATGGAGTTTCTAGTGCTCTTAGCACCATGATGCATTGGGTTCTATCTAGGGTTGTTCATACCTTGAACACCTTGTTGCAGGCTAGACACTGGCTGTTCTGTGACCCGGACCAGGATTAAGCTGGTAAGAAAATGAATGCTTTGAGAGCTCCATTGTAAAAAGCGCTACAGAAATGAATCTGATTTGACAAAAAAGGTTTTAGTTTGTCAAAAAATAGAACAGTTTCATATAAAAATATCAGATTCTAGTACTCATCCACCATATCTCTAGCCAAGGTTATGCTAACTGCACCAAAAAGGATGATTGTTTTCATTGCCAACAGTCCACGAGCACAGCGTTGCTGTACATACAGAATACAAATAGTATTGGACTCACAGAGCAGTCTTAACGGGTCTCTGTTAGGCATGGAAATGATGACATCATCCAGCCTTCTCTCTGTCCAGTCGTGCAGGCAGTCCAGTCGTTCTTGATTCACTTCCTCGACTGGCCCCAACGTTTCCATAGGATCTGCAACGCCGTTCAATCTAGATAGGTTTTGAGACAGTCATTTGTTCATTGGTGGAACGACTAAATGTAAACTCATTAAGCGGCAATGATCTGGTATTATATCTGCCCTTTGAGTGCTGACAAGCAAGCAGAGATGAAATAAACAATAAGCTTACCCTGCAGTGATTTTTCTGTATTCCTGCACAAAAACAAAATAACACCGTTGACAATAGTGAAACTTTTTATTTTTCGTTTCCACAATACCAAAACGTCTCGCCATGTCTGGCAGCTAGTCGTACCATAACGAAGGCCTGGCCCTGAGTCCGTGACGCCCCCTGTGCATCTGCGAGTTTGGCCAGAGGATAGAAGGTGCTCTGGATTGTGGTAAGAGCCTGGTTTAGAGTGCCAAGTTGAGCATCGATGCTTTCCAGCACTCGGTTCTGTTCTTGAGCCACACAGAGCAGGGCCTGCTGCTCCTCCAGCTGCAGAGCCTCCCGCATCACCTGATACTGCCGCACGACGTCAGCCCGTGCCCTCTCCAAATTCTCCTACAGGAAAAAATTCTAATCATTGCCCAAACGTACCTTTAAACACAACAGGCGAAAATCTGAAATCAAAAGGTTTTTTTTCTTTGTTTATTTGAGTATTTAACTCTTTTTGTTTGTTGTTCTCACATTTTATTCCTCATCGTCCTGCTCATGGTCACGGGGTTACCAGTCCTTCCAGGGCTGGATCCCATTACTGATTCCTCTTACCTGTTCTGCATCTCCCTAATCACACACTGAGCTATTTAGATCCCTTGTTGGAAGCTGAAGCAATGTGAATTTTAAATAGTAAAGAATAGTGTGTGTGTGTGTGTGTGAGAGAGAGAGATCCATTAAATAGTAGAATTCCATTGGTGTTTTCAACAGAATAACTTATTACAGTAGCTTAAAAAGACTATGTGACTATGGTAATTATGGGTGCTAATCTCGCCGTGTCTGCCGATTCCATTCAATTCCGATTTTTGGGGTCACAATTCGATTCAGAAACGATTTTTGATTCAGGAATAATTAAAATTATGTGATTGACAAGAAAAAAAGAATGTAAACAAACAGAACATTTATTTGACACAATACTTGTGTTCTTCACTGTTTTAAATCTTTTTGCATCATTTTATATTCATACCAAAACAAACGTACCTTGGGACAAGTGAATTAACCATAAACCTAAACCCCTCGCCTTCACCTGAGCTGTATTGTTGTAAATCCTTACTGATATAGCAGGCAGTGTAGTGGGAAATCTTCACAGCCCTTGGGGAATTAGCTGGAAGTTTGTTGCATTGCTCCAGAGTTCGCTGGTCTGCTGCTTTTGGAAGCTCTTCAACTTCTTTTACCGGAGAGTTATGGTGCGAAATGGACCCGTGCATCGGTCGTATCTCTGACGTAGCGCAATTTCATTTCACATTTCTTGCAGACAATTGTACTCTTGTCAAGTTCTCTCTTCTCAGGAGCATTCTAGAAACTAAAATGTGCCCAAACACTGGCTTTTAGCGACGGCGGGGCGGGATGAATCACGTGCTCATCCAGCTTCAAAATAGCCGGACTTAATTTGGAAAAAGTACGTTGGCTAACTAGCTTGCTGTACGGTGGCCTAGACAGCCTTCTTCCACGGTGGCCGAGTGGACAAGTAACGCGATATGCAATACACTCGGGAGTAAGAGCAGCAAATAAAAAAAATCATTTTAAAATCGATTTTGGGGCATTTTCTATCAATGCAGAATCTTCAGGTTTAGGAATCGTTACTCTTTAAAGAATCGATTTTTTTTTAGCACCCCTAATGATATTGTCCAGTCAAAGTCTATTTCGGGTAACGTCCGCTTTGACAGACATTAACGATGCATACATTTAATATGTAAACAGTATTTACCAAACACTCTTACCCAGATCGATTTATATAGTTTTATTACTTACATTTACGGCATTTAGCAGACGCCCTTATCCAGAGTGACTTACATACAGTATTACAATCCAAGCAATGGTGGCTTAAGGGTCTTGCTTAAGAACCCAACTGTGACAGCTTGGCAGAGGTGGGATTTGAACCCAGGACCATCAGGTCTTTTTGTATTGTTTTGGGCCAAATTTTTAAATAGATAAAATTTGAATGCATGGCTAACAAATAAATATTTGCTAAGTCACTTGTTAATCCTTAAGCAATTAATTAACAAGAACAGATACTGGAAATGTCTACATCATACATATCATATGACCTAAATATAACCATTTTATAACTAGTTACCTGAATGCTGCATTTCTTCTCCGTGTATTTATTCACATTGTCCAGAACAGCTGATTCCGTCGTCTGTATTTTTTTCAGTTCACTCTTAAGCATGGCCTGAAAGATCGACAAAGTTCAACACAGTTCAAGTTAGCAACCAAACCTTGAGAGCAGCTCGATACCCTTTAATAGGTTTTCTAATGGTGCTGCTGCTGTTTTGCCATCTTACCCAACCTTCAGTCTTGTGCAAAGGTTTGGAAATCCCTGCTAAAATAACGATTTTCTTCTGAATGGAAATAGCTTAACCGTGAACATTGACAACATAATAATAAATTAATAATACAATTGAATTTTAACCCGTTTAAATGTCTGATTATTCAAGTATTTATGTCAATAGTACACTCCAACCTAGATATGAGAATGAAAATCTGATTAAGAGTGGGATTTTACTCCAGTAATCAGATTACTCTTAGCATGAAAACCAGTTATCCAATTATAAGCTGTGTTTTCAGTGTGCATATGTGCATGAGCTTCCCTCCATTCGCTGCCCCCCTCCCTCGCTGGATCTGGTATCCCCTGAATTAAATTCCATTGAAAGTACCAAAACACCAATCGAACACTTTGTGGAGAGTATATACTCCAGACAATGAATAATTGTATTGTTTGTTATTACTGGCCGGTTGCAAAGCCAAAATCTGATCACTGCCTGAGTCATATAAACCCAGAGGTTCCATATTATCTGATTTCTCAAGTGTATGTATACTTATTTATGCAGTTTTTAATCGAATTATTGAGTGCATTTAAACACACTCTATTACTAGAGATTAATTTAATATAGGATTAATAGGATTCAAGTTAAATTTTACTTAGAAACTTAAAATCGCATTGTTCCCCCACCATCACTTAGTAAAACCAGAACTTCACTCCCAGTCTATTGTGTGTACTTATGTGTCCATGTATTTTTTTTATTTTAAGAAAAGAGTTAATTTAAACATCACTTTACACTTGCGTCACTACATATGGACCAATCAGCGCAAATGTACAACACTCAAGGGTACAATGCGCTCTGGACAGATCCTGCCTTGAAGTGCCAATACACGTTAACTCCAATAACTATTTTGTTCCCAATTCCTTTGGTACAAGCATTCAAGAGCAATTCTGATATTATGATAAAGATCCCCAATTCAAGCTCATGTCTGGTCTTTATCACACTCACTTATTAGTAGGGGTGAAACGATACAAAAATTTCACAATACGATACATATTGCTGTTTTTGCTCCACGATACAATACATTTTCGATACAACATGGAGAAAGAAAATTATTTTAATTTCTTTCCTTTTTTTAAAGGTCAGAGGCCAATGCAAACTCCACTTTTGAAAGGATATCTGGTACTAGAAGTTTTAATAGAAATGAGTGCGAGATGGAATTTCATAAGGAGGCTCAATTACCAGCAAATAGCGGAATCCAGTATCGTCTACAACAGAGTAAAGCTGCAAATCCGAAGCTATAAACTTCCCTATACTAGAAAATTTGCTTTGCCCGTTCACCATCGGCACTTGGCGGCTGCTTACATGCTGTGACTCGTGTTTTCTCTTTGCTTCGGTAAGGGACACGTTTGGACGGTGTCTCCGCAAATGAGTTTGCATATTGGAAGTATTAGCACCGATGTTTGATACTCGCAGCATTGAGCAAAGTTTACACACAGTTACCGTTTTGTCCACCATTCTTTGCCCGTCATTGTTGTAACTGACTGGGAAACCAAAA
>JAVSBV010110474.1:0-21864 GCA_033117975.1 Parotocinclus spilosoma | reverse complement strand
ATTTAATATGTTACATAGCACGTCCCGTCTTGTAACATGGGACATGTTCGTTTAATCGGACCAGCCGGTTATTAGGACCAAAACGATCGCATTCCGATGTGGTCCCATTAACCGGAATCGACTCTGTATGAAAAAAGAAGCACTTGATTTTATTTCGTTCAACAAAACCACCAGGAAAGCAAAAAAAGTCAAAGCTCCAGCAGAAGCATGGCAGAACCACTGAGATGTCCAGATCACCGCAACTCCTTCTTCTCAATTTAAACGGGCAGCTTTAATCTCAAACAATGTGCATAAAACAACATTAAAAAAAACAATCCTACAGAGAGGAAGAGAGGGGTGATATCATAAGTATGTGCACCCTGAAGACCAAAGTCACCCGCTGAACCCCCGTCATCATTCATCCAAACTGGCCATGTGTTTTCCTTTGCAAGAAAACTCACCCGACCATGCCGTCATGGACTTTAACTGATGCACAGTCACGCTGGAACAGAAAAGGACCTTCCCCAAACGGTTTCCTCAAAGTTGGGAGCGTACGATTCCCACCTGTTACAGAACCGAGCTTAAAATCATTCACCTCTTTGGAACGGCCCATCTCTGAATGTCTGCTTCCAAACACTATAAGTCCTAGTAATGCCTCCTAATACTCATCTTATGTTACTTTCTGAACTGTCACTCTGCTCCATATCTAAAACACATGGCATGTTCTCCCTGTCTGCAGGATATTTTCCAGGTACTCCCATTTCCTGCCAAGTCCCACAAAACATGCCAGCATGTTGTCAATCAATCAATCAATCAATCAAAATTTATTTATACAGCACTTTTTACAATGGAGCATTGTCTCAGCAGCTTTACAACAGTATATTATCTAAAAAAGGCCAATCCCAGTTTGAGCAAGCCTATGGCGACAGTGGCAAGAAAAACTCCCTTATTTAGGAGGAAGAAACCTTAAGAGGACTAAGACTCAAGACCCATCCTCCATGGGCGGCATGGATGTTAACTATAATAATTATATTATTTTACTTAATTAAAATGTAAAATAAGTCAAAGGTAGATTTAAGATAATCCGAGGTTTCCATCAGGATGTTGTGGCCTACAGCTGGTGCCATCTGTAACGCATTATTCCATAGCTCCTAAAATATTTCCTATTCCTACATTTTATTGGGAAAAATCCATTTAGCCATAAAGGGCACATTAAGTTAATTTTGGGGAAAGGATTCATTACTCCAGAGTATCCGTTCCCCGTTGTTTAACCAGGGAGAACATTGTGACATAGATGAGGTGCTGTGGCAAGATGAATGTTGCGTTTAGAACCAGTTTTTCAGAAAGCCCATGTTTTCTCATGTTTTCTGGTATTCCTATAAAAGTGTTACATCCAAGACACAACTGTTCCAAAAGACTATTTTTGGAAAATATACTCTTGTTACATTTGTGTGTTTATTTATATACATTTAAGTTCATAAATAATTTGTCATTTAAAATGCAAAAGGAATAAACCTAATGATAAGATGTTTAGTAGTATTTTTGTTTTCTGCACGTCAGTGTGTTTGTGGTTGGTGAAAGGACCTATTCATATGATTGTGTGCATGTCATGTTGATACAAAAACAATGGAAAAGGTTCAACAGAGACCAGTGTATGCTACAGATTTGTGGCATGTTTATGGCATGTGTGAATGCTATGCTAAAATTTGCATTCATTTATATTCTGAATTTAAAGCTTGCCTTTTCACAACTGAAAGTTAAATAAGTGGATATGTTTTGTTTCATTTCGGTCCAGCAGAATGTGTGGTATGAAGAAATGAAACGATGACATTTTTTATTCACTTTTAATTGATTTTAACTATATAGAATTACAACACTACATAATCTAGGTTAACAAAGTTAAGACAAATATTTGCCTCCCTGCAATAAATCTCTACCAGCATTCAGAGAAAGCTAGTTTACACAAACATACACAGGAATAAAAGATTTTTCATCTTGTTAAACAATACCATAAAAGTGTTTTCATACTGGATTTCTTATACGTTCAATTCTCAGTTCACTTGCTACTATTAATAGAGTAATATAAAATTAAGAAATGCACAAAATCCATTGAAAGTATCATATCTAAATACTACAACAAATAAGTAACTGGACATTCACTGAAGCATGCACTCATGTCAGGGACAGGGAAGGTGAAGTCAAGATTCATGGCTAAGCACACAGCTACACCTGGGTTTGGATTTCAAACGTTTTCATTCACATATACAACAATTCTACATGTCCTAATTAGCCATGAGGCTTTTTGGTCTGTTATGGAAAGTAATATAATTCAGAGTAACATAATAGGATCAGGGGATTGCATTCCTGCATGTTGGGTGAACAATGAACTGTTCATCAGATTTCTGGGTCATGGAATGCACAACAAAATATATTTGCACAACATAATACACACAAAAACCATTGTGAGCAGTATATATCTATGTGAATTATTCATATGAGTAATGAATTTAGTGTTAATGTTCAATCCCTATATTCCTGTTATCAAATAAGAGTCTCTAGATCTGTAAACTTTATTTATACCACACCATTTCATTGTGCATGATGTTGTACCAGCGCTCTGATTGTGCGTTACTGGGTGGATTATTAAATATAGACTATTAAATATAAACTTTTCTTCAAGGTAGATTAGAGTGCCCATCACAGACTTTAAAAATCATCTGCTGTTACAGTATCCTCCTCTTATCAGACCTCTATGGATGATCTAAGACAAACATGTTAACAAATAGTAAATAAATGAATATTAATCATATTTTTGTAAGCAGAGAATAGACACCTGGATACTTTTTCTATTTCAATTCAGTTTTGATTCACACAGAAGCCATATAAGAGTATTACATGCCAATTCCATTCCTGAAAGTAAATGATCAGAGACAGAAAGGGCTGCTACAATGTTCAACATTCTCTGCAGTCAAACAAACATCTTGTAAACAAGTAGTTAGAAAAGAGAGAGAAATAGAGAAGGTTTGGAAAAAGAGAAAGAGAGTTAGATAGAGGGAGCACTGAGATATCATGGGAGATATAAGAGAAGTGTGAGGATATTCAGACACGAGGTGAGGTCATTCCACCTGCACACTGGCTCTGTTCCGTTCAGTCTTTACTAAGGCTACACCAGGCAGCTATAAGAAGAGAGAGACAGTGTGGATTAGAACATGGTTTGTACATTTTTTTAAAAATTAATTTTTATACCCACTTAATCCAGTTCCTGGTCAAATAGAGCCGGTGCCTAACCGGCAGCATAGGGCACAAGGTGGGAAAATCCCTGACAGGGTGTCAGTTCATCATAGGGCACATGTGCACACTTACGTCTACTCAGAAACACATACTAAATCACTCCCTCTTTAAAATTTAGGAAGAACCAGAGTACATAGAAAAACCCCAGATACACACACACACAGGGAGAACATGCAAGCTCCACTTAGACAGGGTCTGGGTTGGGAATCAAACCTGGAGAATAGAATTTGTCACAGTTAGTCATTTATCATGGAAAGGTGACAGAAGGCAGGCTGGATCAATTAGATAAATGGTGCTGCCACTAAATTTTGACTCTTATCATCTAGCAGAAATTGAGACTCATCAAACCTAGTATTCCCCAAAATGTCTCATCTGTTGTAATGAGTAAAAATGTCCATATCATTTTATAAGTGAAAGGCATTGCAGGAGGATATTCCACAAAATCTGTTTTTAATGTATCAGTATACAGTGGAAACCCCTAATACAAACTTTATTCGTTTCAAACGGGCATTTAAAGGTGGTTTTGTTAAAGTTGAGGCTGGTTCATATGTGTACATGTTTTGCTATTTAGTTTTAAGCTGGAATTTTTGACCATTTGCTAAATTGGTCGAATAAAGAATCTTTTGAATTCCCGAAGTTTGAATTAACTGTATATTGAGACATGTAGAGGGAGCCTAGTCCTGTGTCCCCAGAAATGATGATGGTTATTCTCCATGTTCACATATTCGAATGATAACTTCCTAACGTCCTATGCCAGGATGAGGCTGGAATGTATCTGGTCTATGAAGTCAGTGTTTATGTAAGCAGATTAGATTTGGCACAGGTTTTATGCTGGATGCAGCACTTCCCTTTTATATATGTTTGGGACCTATTGGAAAGTGTGAGCGTTCCTTATAATCCAAAGTCATGAAATTAGTAATTAGTATTAGTTTTTGCTACAAGTAGTTTAAAAGTAGTTTTTGCTGACCACAACAGGCACATGCTGACAACGCTTTTACCATCAGTTAAAAAAAAAACACAATTTCCCCTGCAACCCACTTCAGCAACACAAAGAGACGCTAAACTACAAATAGCAGCAGTATGAAATCAGTCCTTTAGCATCTTACCTGGCACAGCCACACAGGACATGGCTTCAGGCTGGCACAGCGTGTCCACTTTCACATGCTGGAAGGCCTTGCAGACTGCACTCTGGAGATGTCTGAGGAATTGTGAAATACATCATAACTTACATTAAAAGCTAGCTCAAATAATACTAGAGTAAAAACCTGATCAAAGAGGTTCACCTTTTAAGAGACTACACCTTTCAAGAACCTACACCTTTCATGGACTGTGAAAAACATGTTACAGTCCGTACCCAATTTAACCATGAGTTTCCTCTAGCCAGTCTGCAAAATGTATGTGTGATTAAATTATTAATAAAGCACACACTGCTGGTGAGAGCCATTACTCTCTAAGCACATCCCATGGAGCATCAATAAGTCATAAATCTCTTATCCATAGTACTGTAGGTAAGCACAGCACATCATAGGTGGAAATTTCATTTTTCTGTTAGGGTGTGGGGTAGGGGGGGTATTTGTGACAAACCAAAATGAATTATAATTATTTTAATTGAGAATATCCTGCATCCATAGACATGTATGCATTAGGAGATAAGGCTGCACTGTTCAGATATGGCAGTCATGTTAATATAAAAGATTCAGCGGTGAGGTAATGAAGTGAACAAAATGGGTTCTATTAGGTCTTGCACAACCTTTGCTTTAGGTTTAGTATTGCACAGTAGCTACAGTGGTCCTTAAAAATGTATGAACCTTTTAGAATTTTTTATATTTTTGCATATTTATGACATCAAACACAAACAGATTTTCACAGACAACCTGAAAGTAGATCAAGAGAATCCAATTTAAAAAGGGTGTAGAATTAGCAGATATCTTAACTTAGATTAGCTTTAGAACATGAACATTTCTTTCCGATCAATGGGATGGTAACCAGGTGTGAGTGGGCATCCTGTTGAAATGAAAGAACAGGCATCTAATAATTTTTGATCTTCACAACATATGTTTGTGAAAATGCATCGTGGCATTAATAAAGGAGATATCTGAGAACCTCAGGAAAAGAGTTGTTGTTGATCATCAGGCTGCGAAAGCTAAAACAATACCCAGATACAGTAGTTTGCACTCTATCATTTCACAGTCAAACAAAGTTGTGTTTGAATGAAGGAAATTTAAGACCATGCTTACCCTCTCCATGAGAAGTTAATCAACAAAAATCACTCCAAGAGCAAGGCATATAATAGTCCATGAGATCCTAGGAACCCGAGGTAAACTTCTAAGCAACCCTAAGGACCCTCTCATATTGGATAATATCCATTACAATACAGTGCACGGCAACACTGTAAGGAGAAAGCTCCTGCTCTCCGATATATAATACTGAACACCAGCTGCAGTTTGCTAAAGTTCATATCGATAAGCCTACTGGAAAATCATTTAAAAAAACTAACTTTTTAAATTAATGAGTCCATGTTCACATACTTCTGTCACTCACAGATACTGAATATTGGATCACTTAAAGTAAAATATTTTTGTCTCATTTGATTAAATGTGTCTTATCTATTTGTTTTGGACTTGAATAAACAGACAGTTCTAAGAGGTTCACAAACTTTCAAGCTTGCTTGGTAGCTACTTATCTGGTGGGCTAATGTGTGTTTCAGTTCAGATATGGTAGGCAGTGAACCAAACAACTGTGAGGCAAATACTTTGCATATATTATTAGCACAAGTTCCTGCAGTGCATATTATAATGTTGTTTAGAACTATATTGTTCTATAATGTTTACAATCGTATATTGAGTGAGACAAATCTGCTTTTCACGAAGGACTGTTAGCCCAGCCAGGTCAGGGATTAAAAACAGTTTTATACTGATATAGCCACATGCATGAGGTTCTAAGAAGTACAAGGACTGTTAAAAGAGCAAACAAGAAGTGTGAGTGAGCCACCTTTTCCACTCATTCTCCCCATCCCAGAATTCATACATAACAAAAGAGAGACCATCCGGAAGCCGCACTGCAGTCACACTGGGGAAAGAAAAAGAAATGAGTAGAGGAAGAAAGGAGAAAAGAGAAAACAGAAGGAAGATAAGTGAAAAAGTACATTAATGCAAACAAAGTTTGTACACTAAATTAAGTACACTGTTTTCCTCTTACAATATAAAAATTCTGATTACGAAGCAACCTTCCACTGGATGGCAGCAGTTCCCTGAATTTCTTGTAACGTTACGATGTGTGCTCATAGCCTAACTGTGTCTATTGGCCACAGGTTCACAGATTTGTTATGGCACTGCACTACATAATGAAATAACCTAAATGTTAAAGTTTGTACGTTCAAAATTGATTTTTGAACTTAAATTGAAACAGTGACATATCAGGCTACCTTGTAATCCAAGAAATGGAAGATTTGGTGTATAGATGTACGATTTCTGGGCTTCCACTTGGGTCATGGACAGATGCATCGTTAAATTAACGAGATAACTATTTCTGACACTAGTTGGCCCAAGTCCAAAAAGGGGATAAGACCATTCTTAGAGCTGGCTGGTAAATACAGGCACTAAGGCATGCTCCTGTGTAGCCCTGACTTTCCCCTCTCCTTTATCCTGCAGACAGACATGTTGGACAGATGGCTGAGAGACATTTTGTCCCAGGTGGAGAAAGGGGCATATGGAAGGGAAGTGAGTAAAGAAGTGGTTACAGCTATGTCTGATTAGATTTTCTAGTTAATCTGGACTTTTTATGTAGTGAGGGAGACAGTAGGCGCTGGTCACCGTGATGGATGTTGTGACTGATTCACACAAAGAAAATAATGTATGTAACAAAAGGAATGTGTGTCTGTTATTATTTGAATTTGTGGATACTGTGCTAGCCTTGCCTACCTAGGGGATAAGTTACTGGACTATCAGAGTGTCAGAGAGAGTCAGAGAGTCCAGGGTTCAAACCTGACTTCTACAACTTTCCACTTCCACTTTATAACCCACAATTGAACCCAAACTTTAGCATTGAATGTCATGTTGTAAACCATATTTTTAATTTACAGTACAACAGCCTTTAAAGGAACTTATTCATGTAGTGGGCAGATCATGAGCAACAAATGTATCAGTGTAAGCAGAACAGTTAATACTAAATTTGAACATTTTGCAGTCAGCTCTCAGCAGAAGACTTTGCATCAAAGCAAAAATACAATTTGGAAACACATTAAGCCTAAATATAATACATTTTCTGAATAAATCTGTTGATTTTTAAAATCTTTAAAAGACCCTGGGTCCTAGTTGAGAAATACTCTTCACATCGCATTACCTTCACTGTTTTACGACCATATTGAATTGCCTGTTTGCTTTTTATTACTTACTAATATTTGGGTAAAGGGTGTCACCTATAGTTACCTAAAGAGAGCCTGTGGAGACTTTAAAACAAAGATAATGACATTAAAAACACATTCTGAAACATTTCTCCCTAAGAGTAAGAAGACTGTGCAGCTGTCAGTAGTGGAGGACAGTTTATAAACGGGAAAGATGATGAGTGACATATTGGAAATCATACAAATATGGGCACAAGACACACACACTTACTGGAAACAGTCTCTCTGAGCAGAGACGTTCTTCAGATACTGCTTCAAAGCCTCACAGAAGTCTCCCAGGTGCTTCTGGGAGACTTTCATTTCTTGACGGATCAGGTACAGGGACTAGAAGGTGAGAAAAAAGAAAGTAGAATTCAGAACATGGAATGAGTGGCACGGTGATTTTAATTGGACACAGGAAAGGTTTAATGCCATAAAACTGCTAATTATAACTATCTCAAATCTCGGGCATTAGTCGGATATTCCCACTATGATTTCATGCATATTTGAGTCGCTTAGTCTTGTTTCCACATCATAGGCATGGCTTTTTGGACACAATTTTTTCACAAAGAACACTTATGGCCAGACTTACCTGGGTCCCACTTGTTTCTGCCAGTTCTGCAGCATTTAATGTGACTTAATATTAAGTCTCCTATACAGATGGTTCTGTTTCAGTTAATAACTGTGTTTCAGCATTAATGCAGATTACATTATTTTACACAAATCAGAAACCATAAGGACTGAAATCTGAAAAACCCTTCCAGTCTTTTATTGATGAACATTGTTTAAAACACTTGAATATTTTTTTGTATGCAAAGGTAACAGCACATATAAGGAGCACTGCAAGAATTTTTGTTTGTTGTTATTGTGTCTTTCCATTTTTCATCCCAACTTTTTCTGATTTTTGGTTGCACATGTATATTTATTATGAAACTGCACTTTTCACACGTGGCATTCTGTATTTGCTTGGGTGTCCTATATATTACCTCAAACATTTCTTGGAATGTCTTGGCCACTGGAATATTGTACATGCCACATTATACATTACAATTATATATTATAATGTTTGTCACACAAGTAGTATGATCATGTAAAAAGCCAAAGTCTTTCAGACATATTTTATCATTGGTATAACAATGCCAGCTAGATCATTTAATACAATTAGCAAATGACCATATCCAGGGAAATTCATATGATCCTACAAAATACAATTCAAGAAATAGAGCTCTGTGTTACACTGAAAATTCTGTTTAATATTCTAACAGCTAAATTCCTACATCATCATTGACTCATACACAGTTTACTCTTTTTTTCTTTCCATTTAAACTGTAATATTTTGGTAAATGTATTGAAATAATTACTGATCGGATATCACCCCAAAATGCACCACATTGTATATAGTAAAATAATTTAGTGTATTGTATTGACTGCCAAGTTTTTCCAAAGGACAACAATATTTAAAAAAACATAATGAATCCTATTAGGAATGTCTACTTGACACAAAGCCCAGTATCTCTAAGGCAACTAAAACTTGGCAACAAACGTAGTCAGCAGCACAATGTAATTAAATCAATAACTTTAAAGCACAAATAAAATCAGTAGTGTAAATGACTGATACCAACCCACTCTAATAATCATCATGTTGCCCATCTGTAGGTAATTTAATATAACATTGAATACTAAGAACAACAAAAATGTTTTGTGATTGATATTTAATAGCAAATTAATTCACAAAACTATTAGTTTGATATTGTATTCCTTTTAAGAAGCTGCATTCAATGAGTCTACAAAACCCACTAAGATGGTCAAACAGTACAAAACAAAGTAATCATTAACCACTGTCAGAATCAATGCGATATCTTTATAATTTACTTTTATGTTTTCAACTTATGTGTTATTCTATTAAGTTTAAACTTATATTTTATACCTGAAAGTCTCAGTTTAAATATATATCCATCCATTAATCCATTTTCTTCTGCTTAATCCATACAGGGTCGTGGGCCAGCCGGTGCCCACCCGGCAACTCTGAGTGCAAGGGAAGGAACAACCCTAAAATCCATCGTAGGTCACACACACACCTATACAGTAACACACACAGTCACACACTAAGGGCCACTTGACATGTTTTTGGACTGTGGGAGGAAACTGGAGTACCCAGAGTAAACCTACGCAGACACAAGGAGGACATGCAAACTCCAGACAGAAAGAAACCAGGAGACTTCACTCTGGGATTGAACCTGAAACCGAGACACTGTGCTATTTTAAATATATAATTATATATATATATTTGTTATAATTACAATATAATTATATAAAATATAAAAGGTTGGCAGCTTTGAGATTATGACTGCTAATATTAAAATTAATATAGAATAACACAGAAACCTGAAACCCTTTAATGGAAGAACTGGCCTAATGAGCAAGCTGGGCTAGAATATTACTAAATATGGCTGAAAATATGGAAATTATTCTCAGTATGGATATTGAAATCCTAGTGGGGTATACTACACTGCTTAAAAAAATATGCGATATATCATTACCCAAATGTTTGTGAGCAATGTATATACTCTACTAAGCAGCTGCATCACTTATATGACTGTGAGATAATGGAATTTTTTACCTTTCTGCTAGCAAAGTAGCTTTAAAGGTGAAGATCTTTTATTTGTTAATGGTGACAACTGGTGCATATGAAACACACTTTTAGAATACCTATTTATTCTGTCAAAAAGTAGTTCCAGATTAAGTTTTAATAGCAGTTGTAACCAAGGTTTTAGAATAGAGCCAAAACATTTAAACCATCAGTGAGAATGTTAGGTCGATGAAATGAATTTAATTGCCAGCCATATAAATATCGGGACTAAGAGCTTCTCAACAAATAATTCCTGAGAGCATCACATTCCCTGTACTGGCTTGTATTCTTCCAGGTGCACACTGGTGTCAGCACTTATCCAGGTAAAAAGAGCACACAATTTAAACCATTCACATGAAGAAGAACAGACTGATTGGACCATATGTCCTGCTTCAAGTCTGACCTTCCCATGGCCACAGCATGTGCTTCGCTATTGTGGACAGGGGGTAGCATTCTGAGTCGACTACGGCAGCCCCATATTAAGCAGGGGTGCTTCACTATTCACTGTCACAATTTCTTCGAATAATCAGTTATATGTATATGCAATTAAACTATAAATATTTATCTGATTGATACCACAGTAGCTCTTTAGTCAACTTGGTCCAGATGGGATTGGATTTTCTGTTCTGTTCATTGATGAACCTTTGGCATTAACACCCTGTCTCAGAGGTTAATGGTTCTTCCCTTCACTGTCCACTTTCAGTAAGTACAGTGCTAACTAGGAACAGAAGACGAGTCTTGTTTTTAGGAGATACTCTGACCCAGTTATCTGGCCATATTGATTTATCCCTTATTAAAGTTGTTTTGGTCTTTGCTGCTGAACCTTCCTCCTACATCTAGCACATAAACAAGCGAACTGGCTTTTCACAAATCAAACCTACTGTATACAGAGCTTAACATGTGCTACTGTAACAAGGTAGTCAACATTATTTCTTATTCCTCCTGTGTATAGATGTATGGTACAGTATACAATGTAAGGTACAGTATAGAGTCAAAAAAGGACCTCCAAGAAGCAGCATGAAAATTTTACAGTTTCCATGGAAACTGGGAAACACCATCCTTTTTCTCTCCTAATGTCTATGTGCACTCATCTCCGTTGCTTTTCTGACACAATATGTAAATCACAGAATCACCCACTATTCATACATTACATACATTTCCATTAAGCTCCACTCAAAGACAGAATTAAAGGAACTCGACCACTTGAACAGAAGCAGTTGAGAGTTAATATAGGATGCAGGCATGTCTTCCAATGTCTGTGCTCATTCTCGAGACTTTTCCATTATAATGGCCCCCAAATGAGCAAGGAAGGCTTACAGATAAGCTGTTATGTGCATCCCTCCAGGGCTTTCAATTTCTGTCTTCTCTCTACCTCTGCCAAATTCTTTTTATCTCTCTGTCACACCTTCTAACCTTCTCTCTTGTTCTCGCTCCATAACAAGGCAAGTGAAGTGCCTTCTTGGTGACAAAGAACCTTGCATGAAGACTACTGAAGCCAGTAAAACTTTGAATACTGCACAGTAATGCCTTAAATGCCTGCTGAGACTTCATATGGACGCAGCAGTGGGGCCAGGGATGAATGACAGAGAAATTATTCCCAAGCATTCCTTCCCTAGAGGATCCTGAACAGAGGCTATAGTTGGACAACCTCCTTCTCGCACAAATTAAGGACCAGCATTGACACAATGTCCAATTTAAAAAAGCAACTACTCTGTTCACAAAAATCAGGGGTATTTCATTTTGGGGTATCCCCTTTTGTGAGCAGTATATTACATGAGTTTAAGCAGTTTATTTCTCGGCACGTTTAGTACACAAACTGTCAGAAATAAAAGCACATAGACATATGCAATGAAATGAATAGTTAATTAAGTACATGTATTATTCATTAAATTAACTGGCTTCAAATTTAATATTAAATTGTAAAGACCACAATGGCACAGGTCTATAATTACAGACAGTATATACAGTACTGTGTAATATACACAAAAATCAAGTTAGAAGTTAGACTTGTGGTTTTAGCAATTTTTTTATGGACATATGATTATTTCTAAGTGTCTTTAATAGTATACAACCAGAAAATACAAGGAATTTGCCTGCAGTATTTGAAAAAAAAACAAAAAAAACAAAAAAAAAAGAAAACCACAGTGTCCAGACCTGAATATTAGATGCAGTATATAATTACCTGGGCAGAGAAAGAAATATAGCCTGGGAACTCTGGGAAATGCTGAAAGAAGCCTGGTTTAATAAACCAAAAATACTTCAGAAAATATGTGTCAAGGGAGGTCAATAAATACGGACTTTGCCAGTAGAAGCATTTTTTTTTCATATTTTGTTTACATATTTCCTGTAGTTTATGAATCTTAATAAAGAAACTGATAAATAATTATACACTGTTCACAAAAATTAAGGGGATATTTTAAAATGATTATGAAGCAATTTAAAACATCAGAATTTCATTTATTTTTTCATTAAACAAGATAATCAGAAAAGCAAATTAAAAGTCCAGATTGTCCAGCAGTTCTTGTAGGATCCTCCTTAGATTAATTTTAAAATATTCATATATATTCACATATATTTTCATGAGCAGTATATATGGACATAATACTATTGCTAAAACAACAAGCCTAATGGTGGACCTTTTGCTTAGTACTGTATATTCAATTGTTAAAGATAAATTAAAACATTTTAAAGTTTACAAGTGTTTTGCACTTTCCATAAATTTAGAATTAAGTTAAACATTTGTTTTGAATAATTAAATTAATAAAGGTAACTTCACTTAGACACTGTTAGCAGTTACACACCCAAAACTCACATATCATGAAGTTTAGCAAAATACGTATATAGGTGAACAATGAATAACAAAATTATTTTAAATGTTTTTTATTGATACAGCATAGGTGTCTAGCCTTGCACTATACTGACTAAAATCTGAATCTTTTAACAATATTATCTACAGACAGATGGTGAAAAAAAAAAAATTCTGCAATCTAAGTATTTGGTGGATTCTCATGATACCATCACCTGTTACCAATGAATCTGGTTATTGTGTAAGGTTTTAAAGAGTGTAACCTATTTGTAATATCTTTTTCACTTTTTTCACATTTTGCCCCTGTCCCAACTTTTAAGCATATTTGTAATATATTTCATGTAGTAAATTTGTAAACTTGTGTTTATCCAATTGCTACAGCAGGTAAGGCTTTACTTTGATTGTATTCATCCATTAAACTTATAACTATCATTTATCTTTGTGGAATTCCAGCAGTGAGAACATACTTATTAACACTCAATGGGACTAAGCAAATGTTAAGGACCAAATGATTATGCACCAAATGCTCGACATCTACAGGTCAAAACTGACTTAAACACTGACTAAATGCTGTTTCGCTATAACACAGAAACTTTTTTGTGTCAAAAGTTTTTGACCTGCAGTTACAAGGCATAGGTGTTACGAGATGTGGTGGTTTTTAGTAGGACCCAAGTATGCGGCGTATAATAATAATGGGGAAATAATATAGAACAACTTAAAAGGGATTAAGAGCGGAGCGTAAAGCTCCTAACACAAAAAAAACAAAAGGATGAAGGGGGGCGCTGCTGTGTTGCATCCTGACTGGGCTGGAGTGAGGCTCAAGAAAGCACAGGGCAGGGGTGCTTCACTATTTACTGTCACAATTTCTTCAAATAATCAGTTATATGTATATGCAATTAAACTATAAATATTTCTCTGATTGGTACCACAGTAGCTCTTTAGTAAACTTGGTCCAGATGGGATTAGATTTTCTGTTCTTATGCATTGATGAACCTTTGGCATTAACACCCTGTCTCAGAGGTTAATGGTTCTTCCCAGAGGGCGCCGCAGCGCCAGGAAGCCATGCTGGGGCGCGTAGTATTCGAATACGCAGCCGGGTGGCAGCCGATCAGAGCAGCCGATCAGAGTGAGGCTAAAAAGAACACAAAAAGGCGCCAAATCGCCAGGGGCGAGCGTGAGCTCGGGTGCACATGTGGCGCGAAGAAGCCAAGCCGGGGCCCGTCCCATTCAGGACGAGCAGCCGGCTGGAGTGAGGCTAGTTGAGTACCGACTACAGAAGAGCGTGAGCTCAGGTGTGCGAGGAGTACAAGAGACCCTCAAAGTGCCCCTAACATACTAAATACCTCAGGGTTTCCCCATACAAGCCCATCAGCACTGAAAGCCCCAGGACGTTACCACTGTCCCTAAAAGTGCGCGCTAGGGTACGAGCGCGCCGGTGGTCGAGCACGCGTACTGAATGGATGACAATGACCTGGCCCCAAACAGCGCTGAAACCCATGCCTAAATAGCACGAGAAGCAGCTGTTAGGAATCAGGTCGCAGATTGGATACTGGATATAAGCCGCTTCACCGATAGCTCTGTAATGGCGACCGGCGAGGACGGCCGAACGCTACAGAGGAAGGTAGGAACCCTAACAATAGGATTGCGCAAGGTTGCTTCCAACTTTAATGCTTAAGGGAACATGAAGCAAATTATTGCTTGTATTCTGTGACTTGCACTAATGGTCATAGGCCAGTACTGTTTAAAAATAATATCCATCAAATATGCTTTCTAAAACATGACCTAATCTTCAAACAATTAGCTGTGTGATGTTCTGAATGATTCTGCAAACAATGTACCAATCATTTGATTCTCATGCAACCTCCTTGGAGTTTATCATTTTAATTCAGTTACACATACGTTTAACTCCCTAGGGGAAGTCCAATTAAATGCATGCTCTCATGCATGAGATTCTATCCAATACTTACTGCGCTAGCTGTACCATCAGTGTCTGTTAGTCGCTGATGCAAGTCAAACCAGACTGTCTGTAACAAGAATAAAAGAGGAGAGCCACTGGTCAATTCATTTTTACTCCCCAGTGGTTCAACCCATTGAAGACCCTCTGTTCAGAGAATAAGTGAATAGCTAAACCACAAGGGCTGCTTCCACAGTCAGAGAACAATAATGAAGAACTGGTAATCAGCATGCTTCACTTTATACTTTTCTCTATTATTATTATTATTATTATTATTATTATTATTATTATTATTATTGTTTCATTTACAACAGGAGAAAGACTAGAGATTGGAATATTCTTTGCAATTAGACAATTAAATGTGCGATACACAAATCAAGCTTATTATTGAATTAAATAGTTATTATTGAATTAAATTTCATTAAATTATTAATTAGCAAACTAACTTTGGTTATGATTTTCCTAAAATCTTAATTGTAATCCCATTAAATACTGAAAAATCCTATAAAATCCTGCTAAGCTTATTAAATGTAAAAAATAAGAACATTTGCCAAACGTTTAACCATACAGTAGGACCATCAGTTTGAGATCACTATTAAAATGCTTACACTTTGCATATTTTAAAATTTGACACAATGTTTTCATTACAAATCCCATAATCAATGTATTCCGTTTATTTATTCAATTTATTTAATTATAACAGTTTAAATGTTACTCATGACATTCAGTACTTCCTGATCTTCTTTGGCTCATGCAGTTGTTGGTAGATTTGAGATGTGTTTTTGTCATAACCCTGCTGTAGTTATCCCTATGTACCACATTTTCTAATGAATTCACATGCATGCTATGCCAATAGAAAGGAAAGTTTACCTTTGAGAAACTACACTTTAACAATGCAAGATTAGATGCAATAGCAGTTACAAGCCTCTAAATATTTAAAAGTAATCATATTACAAAGTTTTACTAGTTAATTTTACATTAGCTACCTTTTTACCTTTAAAATCACAGCAGATAGCATTTTTTTTGCTTATTGGAATTCTTAAACTCTGCAAAAAGTATACCAAATATACAGCAGTGCGTGAAAGTTTGTGAATTTATATACTGTACCTGCATAGGGGTTATACATAAATATTACATATAATATACATTTTTCATATGACGAGGCCATAAATACAGAGAACCTTTAAGCATATAACATATGCTTTCAAGCAATACTGTATAACAAATGACATTCAGCAAATTACTATCAAATACAATTTAATTTTGTGGGCAATAAAGCTGAACAGTTCCACTTGAATGTAATGTAGCAGTTAAATGTAATGATTAAGGTATGAGAAAGAACATAATGTAGTCCATCACCAATAACAACACCATTATGTTTGTGTCATCCACGTTATTTGCCTGCAGAGAGATTTCCTGTTTAATGTGAGAATGACAGTGACGGATTAGCACTGACTCAGGACGTTCGGTATTAGATATGAAAAAGAAAAAATGTCATCAGTGCATGCCTATCTAATCAATATCAGCATCACTGTTACAACATCAATATGGTTGTTATGGTACAAACTAATTTGGATTTACTTAACAGGATAATAATAAGTAAAAGTTTTTCTGTGAGTAAAATAAGAGATAAAATAGAAAGTAATACCTATTACACGCACTCTCTGCTTGACTGAAAGGGTTGAGTGTCTAATGGCGCCTGATGATGCTATACATCCGCAGAAATCCCTGCCTAGTAGATACAGGAGATGGAAGCTTATCCATCATGAGGTGGTGTGGTGGGAATGGAAGCAACTGCACCATCAGATATGAAACATTGGTGAGTGGCATGCACCACAGTGATGGAAGTCTTAAGCATGCCACTTCAGGAAGTGAAGGAAATGCATTTATCTCGAGCAGCAGGATTCCATTATACAGACAACAAGCGCTCTCTGATGAAAGTGATGCTTCATTCAGCTCTAAGCCATAGCTGGTCATGGCACCCAGCTGTTCGAACACAGTGCCTATACTGACATCTGTGATGATCATCATTATATATTATATATGACATCATCATACAAAGTTTATATCCACTGATAAAAGCAGTTTAATATCATGTTTATGCCAGCAGCTTGTAAAGTTTGGTGACTTCATGAATTCATTAAGATGATTGATATTAGCCAAGTTCAGCGATGATAGATGTAACATTTCTGGGAAACAATAACTAAAGACCAAACATGAATAAATGAAGCTGGTACTTGGTGAAGAGAACATTTGATACACCAGACCCTATTTTTATAGTTGCTGTTACTCCAAATATTTCTCATATTTGTGGCCAATGACACATTTAAATTTATGATACAAATTAAATACAAAATGTCAATGTATTTTTATTGTATATATATATAAGTATTTATACAGTTGGAAATACTTTATCTAGGTTAGATTTGTGGACACCTAAAGCAAGGTTATAATAGTTTTGGAGTTTTCCCCTGTAGGCCATGGCCTATAAAGGCGTGGTGTTAAGCGTTGTTCGGGGCCGGGTCATCGTGGTTCTACCGGGGTTCCATCTCCGTCCGGTGCGCGCGCTTAACCAATTGCGCCCATTCGCCCTACCGTGTGCCCAAGAGATAGCTGGTAAGATCCGAGGGCATTTAGAGCCGGAGGATCGGTAGGGGCAGGTAACCTCCGGAGGTATTTATTTATTTATTTAGGGGCACTTTTGAGGGTTTTCCCATCCTCGCTCGATCCGCGGTCACACGCGTTTGGTCCTCGCAGCCTACTTAGCCTCCCTTCAGCCGGGTGTTGGCTGTGAATGGGACACTCCCGGTCTGACTTCTTTGTTTTTGAGCTCACGCTCGCCCTCTTGTGCTTGGGAGCGTCTCGCGATCTCTTCGTGTCGGAGCTCCCCGTGCATTTAGTTTATTTTTGCGCGTTGGCGTTTTGCGCCTATTATGTCAGGTGCACACTTGCGCTATAACGGCGCTTATGGGCTTGTATGTGCGCCCTTCAGGCGCTACAGCCTGTTCCGCCTTTTCTCCTTCTCCCTCGCGCTCCAAGCGCGTCAGAGCTCAGGCTCGCCATCTGGCGCTTCGGCGCCCTTTTCCACTCAATACGGCAGCAACTCGGTCTTTGTGTCAAAGGGACACTGTCCGGTGCTCTTGTGCTCTATTGACTCGGACTGTAGTCGTGGCTGGCTCGAGGAGTGCCCCGACTAGTGTAACCACCGGGTAAAGACGCACTCTGTAAGACGTATCCTGGTTTTGTCTTTTTATTATTGCATGCACTTTTGAGCTCACTTTCGCCCTCTGGCGTTCGGATCACTTCCGTGCCTCAAACCATAAGTGACGTCCTGCAAGCTGTGCTTTCTACAGCTCTGCCCCGACGAACGCTTTGGCGTCCTCTCGCGACAAGTTCGCGCGTTGCTCCCATTCGGTGAGGAACCTTGCCGTGCCAACTTTATACTTTCGGTTTTGTTTTGTTAGGAGTCTCCCAGATCTGCCCTTATATCCCCTTTTGGTTGTTTCTCATTATTTCCCCATTCTTATTATACATCGTGGGTTACACCTATCCTGCATACTTGGGTCCATAATTAAAAACAACAACCGCTATCGTAAGACATTCTTTTGAAGATTCTTTTCAAATAATGGTTGTCATCGCTGTAATTCACTGTCTGACTGTCTCTCTATCTCTCTAACACACACACACACTTGCTTTGTTTCATTAACACTGTATTTACAATGATCATTATTTTTGTAGCCTACTAAAATGCAGCTCCCTTCTTTTCAGGTATGATTGTTACCATGTCCAATCTATTTAAATGGTGGAGTTGGTTTATATGTAGCTTTCATTTTGGGTGTGGCTTATTGTTGTGCTGCGTGGGTATGTGAACATGTCTGTAATAAGGTCAACCACAAACATTATTCCTACCTTATCTAGTGTTTGATTAACTCACTGATACTCTGTGTTTGAAGAACATTCCTTCTGCCTTATCATCTTTCCACCCATCTTTAGGAGAACTTCTAAGCCTCCTAAAAGTCCTCCTAAGTACTTCTAACAGTTTTTCACCTTAGGAGCTCTTTTAAAGGTAAAGATGCTTTATGGAAAACTTCCATCTTTACTAGCGTCCACTTGGAAAGTGTGATCGGGTGTCAAGTTGTTTTTTAAAAAAAACAGGAATCTATCAAAATTTGACACAACACATGTTCAAGAATAAACCATGGCATATACAAACTCATGTTTCTGTTATAGAGTTGGTAACATTCATCAGGCTGAAAAAGTTCTAAAACCGTATGTAAAATGTCAGGACTCCTCTAATTCACAGTTATACATATTGTGTACAAATGGTTTCACTCCACAAGCAAAGCATATAATAGTTCATGAGTTAACAAAGAATTCTGTTTTCTAAGCAGCGAAATACCTCTCTCACACTGTCAAATATTAATCGTCATGAGTCTAGGAAGGCATCAATCTTGTGCCATTGCTCTCCAAAAAGTACATTGTTGCCTATCAGCAATTTACTAAAGATCACAAGGATAAACCAGAAGACTTTTGAAAAAAAAAAATAAGGACTAATTAGGTCAGAATAGAAATTGTAGTTTCAAAAGAGAAGCGTTATGTTTGGAGAAAGTAAACCACTACGTTACAGAATGTTTTAAGGACTAATTAGGTCAAAATAGAATCTTAGGCATAAGTTGATTTAGATTTGAGTCTGTTTTTAAAAGGGTTTCTTACACCAAATGATTTTTAATAAGCAAATACCTTTATATTGATTTTAAAACAGTAGCAGTAGTATTATTATGTAGTAGTATATAGTATAGTAATAAAATGTCTAACATCGATAAAAAATCATTCAAGAAGGCACCAAAAACAATGAATCTGCTACAAACTAAGAGTATGTGTATGATCCTGCACTGCATATCTATATAATTTCAACCAATTTCATGACTGACTGCATGACTGTGCATGGTGCACACAATTCTTGAAACAATTAAAAGAAAATATTTTCCCCCTATTGTATTCTGTTGCTTATAATACAAGGCCCTTTCTCTACAGCAAACTGTAAATTCCACAAAATGCTTTGTAAGGGCACTGAACTATCTTTTCTCTGAAATTTGTATTGTGCATCACTTTGGCTTTATTGTTCATTTACCTTTTCCATGTTTAAAGAAATAATAAAATATGTTTCTTTTTATTTAAATAAATATGCTTTATGCACCTCCCTTCTACTTGACACAGCCTTACCATTTATCTACACATTTATACACATTATACAGGTTTTAGAAAGTAAGAATGGCAATAAACATAAACAGGAAGCCAGATTTATTTAAAATAATATTGTTATTAAAATGCAATATACACATTGGTTGTGGTTCAGGATTCTGTTAACCAGTGCATAGAAGTTGTCCATGGTGACAGCTCTTCCCTTGCCCAGAAATGTCTCCATGACCCTAGGATCTGGCATCATGTGTAGGTGATAGCCCAGCCAAAGCCGGACAAGCCAAGCAATGACCCCAAGGGTTACTGGCCCATCTCACTACTCTGTGAACCCTACAAACTCCTTGAAAGCCTCATACTGGCATGCCTTACCCCAGTAATTGACCCCCAGCTGCCCAAAGAACAAACTGGCTTTGATGGTGCTGTGGGCGGGGCTTTCTATCAATGGTTTCCTGGATAAGGTCAAGATGGAGGGGCGAGTGGAAGGCAGCAGGGCCATCCACACCCCATCATTAAATCAAAGACCCAACAGACGTTTCTGGCACCTCGTCAGTAAGGATAACCCTTAATCGCCTGAAGACAGGGTTGGACACTTTGGTGCAATAATGCAGAAATGGGGCCTGCATCATCCTACATTGCAGCACTTATCACACGCCACACTGCACCTCGCACACTTCGGTATTCTAGCATTGCTCGACTGCCCCTTTTCAACCCATATTCAATTGAATACACTACAAAGACAAGCTATTTAATGTTCAAATGGATAAACTAAAATATTCACTAATTTTAAATTTAATGCCTACAACATGTTCCAAAAAAGTTGGGACAGGGGCAACAAAAGATTGGCCAGTTAGAGGAATGCTCAAAAAACACCTGTTTGGAACATTTCACAGGTGAGTGTCATGATTTGGGTATAAAGGGAGCATTCCTGAAAGGGTTCAGTGATTCACAAGCAAGGATGGGGTAAGGTTCACCACTTTGTAAACAATTGCATGAGCAATAAGTTCAACATCGTGCTCTTGCAACTCATCGTGCAATTAAGGGATTTCATCTTCTACAGTCCATAATATTATCTAAAGAATCAGAGAATCTGCAAAAGTCTCTGCAAGTAAGCAGCATGGCTGAAAACCAACATTGTATGCCCATGACCTTCAATCAGGCGGCACAGCATTAAAAAACAAATTCTATAACAAAACATTCTTTAGCAGATGTTAACACATGGGCTCAGGAACACTTCAGAGAACCATTGTCAGTGCACACGGTTCATTGCTCAACAACACCCAGAAATTCAGCCGGATGTTTTGAGATGGACTGTCGCAAAGTGTAAAAGTGTTCTGTTGTCTGACGAGGCCACATTTCAAATTACAAAGCGGATTCCAAAAAAGTTGGGACACTAAACAAATTGTGAATAAAAACTTAATGCAATGATGTGGAGATGGAAAATGTCAATATTTTATTCGTAATAGAACACAGATGACAGATCAAAAGTTTATTCTGAGTAAAAGTCATCCGGACCAGAGAGGACAAGGATAACCCAAGTTGTTATCAACACTCCGTTCAGAAGTCTGCATCACTGATGGTATGGGGTTGCATGAGTGCTTGTGGCATGGGCAGCTTGCATGTCTGGA